>OY796889.1:6414325-6441169 GCA_963680785.1 Diplosoma virens | reverse complement strand
GTTTACCATATATTAAAGGTTTGAGTGATGAATTGTCTAGAATTTTGAGGAAATTTAATATTAATGTGTATACTTACCCTTATAAAACAATTGGAAATATTTTACCAAAAATAAAAGACTCTGTTGATGATATATATAAGCGTGGTGCAATTTATAAAATTCCGTGTAAAGATTGTTCAAATGTATATGTTGGTGAAACGGGCAGATGTTTTAATACTCGCTTATCGGAACATAAACGTGATTTGAAACCGATTAATTTGGCTAAACTAAAAGAAGACGATTTGAATAAAAAAACTGCATTGGTTAAGCATTGTTTTAATTGTGAACATAGGATTGATTTTGGTAATTTTGAAATATTGGATTATAACATTGACTATGATAAACGCAAATTTTTAGAATCATTATATATTAATAATACAAAAAATTCAATAAATGATAAAGATCGTAATGTTTTTCCAAAAATATATAGCAATATAAAAAATCTCAACTAATGTGGGTTTTCAACCTGTTAAATTTGTTTCTTTTGCACTTAGTAATTATGAAATCGTTATGTATGTTCGCTTCTCACCTTGTGTTTGTTGGTTTGTGTTTTTAACTTCTTGGTTTTTAAATACGGTGCGCGTTGTGTTCTGCTTTTACCTGAAGAAGTCCGCCCGATGCAACGGACGAAACGTCGTTGAGTTCTGCTCTAATAAATATTACGCCTTTTGTATTTGTTGAAGTTTTACTTGCCTCTGATTTTACCAGAAGAACAATGAATTTTAAAATAAGTAATATCCCTGGTAACAGTGTTTATATTAATTTTGAAAACTGTTGGTCATCTATTAATCAAGGCATCTCCGAGGCGAATTTCTCTATACTCGTGATTATTAATGGTGAGTGTTTAATTATTAAATACCTTTATTTGATTATTGTGTTGAGTGTTATTTGATTATTTTCTGACCTTTCGAGTTAGTGAATTCGTTTTCGCACTTCTTCGTGTTTTAATAGAGCTAACGATTCTTCATATAATTAACGTTCACTATCGGTTACAACACTGAGGACCCACTTAACAGACCATATAAGAGATGATCAGTAGGGTGGAGTGAAAAAAATTTGAAAAAAGTGTAATTTTTAAATCCTGCCAAATAGGCTAAAACTTCAAAAAAAATTGGTTTTGGCGAGTTGCTACCTTTGGGGGGCTAGCAACCCCCCAAAATGTGTTTTTGGGGGGTAAAATTGACAAAAAATGTCATAACTCGGTAACTGCTTATTGTAGAGGCTTGATTTATGGCTCAAAATTTGCAGAATTATCATACTTCTATATGTGCTAAGAGAAAGTTTTTGTCTATTTCCACAAGAAAAAAAGTTATAATCGATAAACCGTTTTTTATGCTCAATACTTGAAAATTGTGCTGTATGGAAATAACTTTGATCTAACATTTGAAATGATATATGTCTAACTGATAAGGACTAATTATGACAATCACAATATAAGGACTAATTATGACAATCAGAATATTAACAAGATGATTTGGGATAACTTTGGTCACCAGACAAAGTACCTAAATAGGCCTACTCATAAGGTACAGAACATGCTAGCTTTACTGCCCATAAAATGCTTAGTATTTCAGTAATTTAAAGAAAATCTGTTACATCTCATTACTTTCGAACTGTTGATGCTGATATTGGGTTGTTTTGCCTAAGGAGTGAGAGAAAAATAAGAAAGCAAGTTAGAATACACCAAATACCCTACGCAAAATGAAGCGCATCAGAATTGCACTTTAGTGTCAAATTTTTTCAAAAGTTTTCGAGATTTAATCTTCTGGCGAATCAACCCATCTCTTCGCTCAAATCCTTCAACTTGTGCTGCGGCCTCTGTTACCATTTTGACATGGTGCTCTACACATTGGTTGTGACATGGGGGGTCGAGCTGCAGTGGTCTTATCCGGCATTGTTCAATATCTAAGTCAGTTAAATGTTCAATTACCAGAGGCTGCTGATGGCAAGATGTTAAATTCACCATCTTGTAGTACGAGTTCACTGTTAGATCCAATGTGGGTGGTTCAAACAGCCGTACAGTTGAGGCGGTATCATAATATTTTGCTCCTTCCAAAAAATATTCTTCACTGCGACTGTCAACCAAGTCATGATTATCAAATGAAACCGTTGATGGCAAGTTTCCACGAATCGAAAGCACTTTGTTCACTCCTCGCATTCGTATCTCCTCATCGTTGTCACCCAACATGGCGATCAAGACATTTTCCTGGTGTGCGAAAAATGCATTTCGTTGCACAACTTTCAGAGCAGTTTTCCGAACAGCTTCGTCAGGCACCTGAAGAATTCGTTGGACAAAGTTGAAAAAATTTCTAGATCCGCAAGTTAGTTGACTATTTAACTTAATTTCAAACCAACTTGGAAAGTAAACTTGAAGACAAAACTTCGTCAGAGTTTTCAAGTTTGAGGAGGGTTCATCCACCGAAACATAATATCTGAGGATTCGACAGCCCAGAGTTAGCCAGCGTGAATGCACAATGGGACCTACTTTTAAATATTGCAAGTCGCTGTCGACAACTCCCATGATTATTGCTGAACATATCTTGTAAGCATAGTGTTGATCAGTACTCAGATCATTAACAACTGATTCTGGCAACTGAACAAACTGAGGGTTTGAAATTGACTTAAAATTAGCAGCAACCGGCCAACTTGAAACATCTCCAGTTAAACACTTCCCAATTGGTCCTGCAAATGTGTCAGGACTATTGGTGGTTCCATCAAGCATAGTAAAGACATGGCGCAAGGGTAGTTCATTGGTATGTAGTAGGCAAATTACCCATTGTAGTGGCTTGTTCAATAGTTCTTCCAACTTACGAATGCAACCATTGAACTTGCCTGTCATTGCTGCAGTTCCATCAGTGCCAACTACTGTAAGCTTGTCATGTAATTCGGTGTTGGCAATGGTGTTGAAGATCTTTTGTGCTATGGTTCTTCCTTTGCCATCCTCTGTGGAAAAATGAGAAAGATAGTATTCACCAGGCTGCCCAACCATTGTATAGTGATCTTCAAGTTGCACAGACCTGTAAAACTTGTCATTTGGCCCTTGCATGGTGACCTTTGTTGCATCTTTGTGCCCATCAAAGTATATGGCATTCACTAACTTGAAATTTTCTTGCTCCTTTTTCCTAATTTCAGCATGGCATCGTTCTCGCTCTCTTCGAAGCTTGCTACAATCAATAACGTATGTCTTGTCATCATCAGTAATTAGACCCAAATCTTGCATCACACTATTAGCGATCGCAGCAGCAGCTTTGTCGGATATCTGAAAACGCTCACTCATCCTTGCAAGGTTTGACCAAATCATTCGATTCTGATTTTCATATGGCATTGATTGAGAAACAAATTCAGAAGCAGCAGAAGATTGCGTTTGGTCTGTGTTGGTTGAACTAGAATCTGACAGATAATCCAAAGCTGACTCAGGCACTGATGTAACTGATGTAACGGAAGAACATGTTGGTGGTTCTGGATGAGGTTGTAAGGGTCGAGAGCACCTCAAAAACTGTATGTCAGCTGACATTGAAGGAACCACAGCATCCACACATTTTTCAACTCGCTTACTAGTTTGATCTTTATAAAAAGCATAATCATCATCTGTCATTTTCAAACCATGTTGTTTCTCCAAAATTCTGCGCTGCTTATCGTCAGCACAAAAAACATCAAATATTTCATCAATAGTTGACATAAACTCTTTTTCCTTTTGTAAAAATGCTTTTCCTCGTTTTTCCTTTGACCAGCGATCAAGTGCACCGAAACAATTCACAAAACTTTGAACTTTTTTCGAAATGGTGTACAGATGAATGGGATATCCCATCTGTCATAAATTTCTCTGGCAATGTCATTTGCGGTATTGAAGGTTCGAAAGTTTTTCAAATGAAGAATGCGTTCTATTACATGTCGCTTGGTAGGCAATACTCCTGGTGGAAAACTATCACGGGTAGAGAAAGTGTGTCCACTATGTAAAATCTTCTTTACAGAAGTTGAACTCCGTCTTTTCATGTTTTACTACTTCGCAGTTTGGCCAAAGCTTTGATTTACACAATTACTTAACAATATACCTGCAAAAAATAATAATAACTTTTCAGATAACTATTAGTTAAGTACAAACAAACAAACTTATTAAACAGTTTTTCTATCATAACTTTTTTTCTAGTGGAAATAGACAAAAACTTTCTCTTAGCATATATAGAAACATGATGATTTTGCAAATTTTGAGCCATAAATCAAGCCTCTACGATAAGCGGTTACTGAGTTACTACATTTTTAGGAAATTTTACCCCTCAAAACACATTTTGGGGGGTTGCTAGCCCCCCAAAGGTAGCAACTCGCCAAAAACCAATTTTTTTCGTAGATTTTACCTGTTTGGCAGGTTTTTAGAACTACACTTTTTTCAATTTCAAGAAAAAACTTATTTTCACTCCACCCTAATGATCAGGGTATAGAGATCCACAGTGAACCAAGGAGAATGTCGCTCCTAGTCGGAGAAGCTCAGCCGGATGGATGCTTGAAAGTATTGGTAAGTGGTCTGTTGGAGTGGGAGGCAGGCATTCAGTGACTATGCGCAACGCGTCGTTCAAGACATTGTCTATGAGGCGAGTGTGAGCGCTGCGACACCAGATTGGTGGCAGTATTCAGCTGTTAAATAGACCAGACATAGGGCAGATGTGCATAGTGTTTTGCCGCCATCACTCCATCCAGAACGTTCTGGCATAGTATGGTGTTATTACTGTACTGTTTCCGGAGGCCTAATTTAAAGTGTCCTGAAGGATGGCTTTGCTAAAACCAAAAGTCATAAATTGTTCCAACTTCCAGCATTGAGAGATTTTTTCGGTTCAAGGTACATCCTAATTGAGTTGAGACTCGGATTTCAAGAAAACATAATCGATGCAATAATTTTTTCATCATTGCAATGCTTGAACCTTTGGTTTGAAGCACAATTGAACTTACTTTGTAAAAATTTTAACGAATTATTTTTACAGCGCGTTTGTTCTTAGTCGGTTTTGTTTTTTGACTACGATAAGTTGATAGAATTGATATCATTGCTGTTTTTGATCGTTCAGTGTAAATTCAATTATTATCTTTTGAATCTGGACATACCATATTTTCGAATGGGCAAACCGGGACGTTCACTAATAGAAAAAATTTGTCCCTAAAAAGTAGTGTTCTCTAAAAAAAACGTCCTCACTTCGAATTATTCTCGGATTTCATAAAAAGTAGTGATCTCCGAAAAAACAAAAAAATGTCTGTCTTTGATTTCTGGCGGGATTTCTGTGTTGAAATGGCGGGAACAATGCCCAAAAATCGGGATGGATAGTTAGCCTATATCAAACTGATGTCCTATATTAGTAAAATAGCTAGTTTTTCCCAGAAGAAGTAAACTTAGCGCATCTACAATGATCTCTACTTTTGCTGATATTTATTTCAGCATACGTAGGGGTACCAAACAATTGAACCCAAGACGGAAAAAAATTTCGCGAAAGCAATTTTTTCTGGCACTGAGCATGCATTTTCGAGTAAGAGAAAGTTATTTAAGGGAATGATTTTACCGCATTTTTAAAAAATGATCCAGCTTTTTGATTTTTTGCCCAAATATAACATTTAAATTTAATGTTAAAGCTTTTTCTTGTTCGTCAATAAATGTATTCGAAAAAACGTATCTATTTCTATACATTTACACCTAGTAAACAAAAAAAAAAAATAGTCTTTATATCAAACAATGTCATGAAACAACATCATGAGTCTGCCAATCAACGCAAATAATTCGGGCAAATTTGTTTCGCCACCGCAATATCTTTAGGTTTCGTACAAACAGCTATGTCAGCATGCATTTATTGTTACATAAGAACAAAATTTCAGAAAAATAATTGGCACGAAAAGATACGGTAATATGGAACGGAAAAAATTTCATACCACATTACTACATACAATATTTTAGTCAAGTACACAATTCGATACCATTGTTTATATAAGTACGAAAAACAATTTCGTACCGCATCTAATGCCCCAATATAAATATATTTTATTCACGTAAATTGCAATCTTGTAACTGGTATAATTATCCGCGAAAATTTGATACGAAAAATAAAGCAAACAAAAAGCTGCTGTTTTCGATCTTGGAACTTAATAAATCAATCAAATCTTTATTTCAGCTCCGCCAAATTCAGCAATTGAAAATGCAGATATGTCGATATAGGGAAGAAGAAAGTGCGAAGAGAACAGAAAAAGAAAAAAGCGACAAAAGCATGAACAATATAGCATGCAGACAAAGAAGAAAGAAAACATTATTTCTAAACAACAATGTCATAAGTAACAATGCAATAATAAAATTAACTTAAAAAATTATTAATATAAATAACAAAACAGAAACAATTAATAACAATAAATCATATACTCTGCTGTCGACTAGAATAGAAAAAATAAAGTACTTTTAGGCAATATTTTAGTACCAAAACCTTATCCTAATTTCCAAGTGGATTCAGCAGTGTGAAGTATAAAAATATTTTTTGGTCCTTATGGTGACGGAACGTGAGCAATCTGTATAGTTTTTTAAAATGTTTATGTTTATCTCGCTGACGCGCAGAAAAGCATCGGAGACGATATGTACGTATATAGAGCAGCTGTCAAGTAATTACCCCGACCTGCTTCCGAAGATTCCGAGGTATTGCTGTCAGATAAAAATTTTTCTACTTGTTTTTTTTTAATTTTCATTTAGATATGACCAAAAATTCTTATTTAGAATTATGCCCTATTAAAGATTTTATTTTAAGGTAAATTGTTGTAAACCTCTATTAAAAATTATTAAACTCAAAATATATTTAGTAAATACAAAGGTCTGTTTTTGTGCTTTGTCGACTTATTAATAATTTAGAAGTAAATTTTTTTTGTATTAAGCCTTAATGAATATCAAAATGAATCTTTTATTTAAGCCTACATTTACGCAATATCACAAAATCAATTACATTGAACCTCTTGTCAGAAGACTTTTTATTGATAAATTATTACGATTTTTACTGCACCATTTTGTAGACTGTTAAAACTCCATTGCTCCCGGATACTAGTGATCAAATCCAAGATAATTTGCAAAATGTCGTAATTCTAATGCGGAGTCAAAAATTATGAGAATCATTGGTTTAGAACCCGGGTTCTTAAACTGGGGAACGTGAATGGTTTGTCAGGGGGCGGGAGCACCTGGGCTGAAAATAGAATCGATAGCTGCAACGGTAAAGTTTTTAGTCTTCACCTTGATTTTGAAACAAAATCGGAGGATATGATGAAAAGGCTTGGTTTTTATTTTTTGGTTTTGTCGTCACGAGTTTTTTTGCATAAAGAAGAGAGGGGCAGTTTTCGTTTGCGTTAAAAAAGAGGGCTTGTCTCAAAAAGTTTAAGAACCATTGGTTTAAAAGATCGTTGCTCTGCACTTAAAAATAAAAATTAAATGCAATTTAAAAAATCTTTCATTGATTGAAAATTTTTAAATAAATCATCAATTTTCAGTTGAAATTCAAAACTGCTATGATTTTTTTGAGCAAATGGCCTCAATAATTTTTTATATTTCTGCGACAGAAATAAGACATACATCAGTACGCGTATGTCTTCCAAAAGTTTGATCATTAGTGTCTGGGAGCAATTCAGTTTAAACACTCTACAACAGAGGTCGGTAGCCTTTTGCTTGTCACGGGCCAAAATCAAATTCATAACATAATCTTTCTTTCATTGATCGATTGTCTCAACTTGCCTGAACACAGTCACACAAATACAAAAAAAAGACTTTTTTTTGGTCTTCACTAGTTTTTTTAAACGTTAAAAAAGCAACGTTTCTAAAACTTTAAGTGGAGATTTTTTTGTTTTACACCAGATTTTGTATTTAAAAATAATAAATTTTTGGCTTTTCTGCAATAACTACTTGCATCACAATTATTCTGCTCTATGGATTGTTTGAAATTGTCATGTCAAAAAATAGTTTGCAAACGAGACAGCGGGGAGTACTGTACTTTTGTAATATCTAACTAACATGTCATAGGCTGGATGATTTTGCTGGGCGGGTTGTAGAATGCCCACCCCTGGTCTACAAGATTTTTAGCAACACAAACTATCAATATATCGTCCAGACATTTAATCATTAGACACTGGGAGCAATTGAGTTTTAACAGTTTACAAGATAGTGCAGTGAAAAATTATATTTTATCGATAACAAGTGTTCAAATATTTGGTTGAATGTGAATAATTATGTGATTATGCGCAAATGTAGGCTTAAATAAGAGTTCCATTCTAAAATTCACAAAACTCTACCATAAAAAAATGTACTCCAAAAATGCATCTATCAATGTTTGCTAACTAGACATTATATTTGTAAAAATATATTTTAATCTTAATATTTTTTGGTACAACAACATAATATTTTTGTAATTTGATTTGTATTAGCTTTGGAATTTAGCCTACTAGTTACAGCTTAAAATTTTAAAATCAAATCAATCATTAGTATAGCACAGGTGTGGGCACACATTTTAGTTATTTATTACATTTCTTATGTAGAAAACTTTTGTAAAGCTGTTCTTCAAACCGCAATATCATTATATCAAGTATGTTTAAGCTGTAGGGATAGCTTATGCAGTTTACAACATTTTAACTTGCGACCACAAGTACGCACATTTGATGCCTGGTCGGCTTGAATGACTTCCGTTATAACCTTGTACGAGACATTTGACGACGGGTCTACGTCTTGGGTCTAACTGCTAACAACGGTGACTCGCTGAAAGCAACAATTAGAAGAACTTCAATTATGATAATAATACAATAAACAAATTAATAAAATATAATAATACAACAAAAAATTGGCAAAAAATTGCATTTTATTTCTGGTTTCTTATCGAAGAAAAAAAAACAGTAATTTTATTTTAGCCAGTCTGGCAATTTGAATCTTTGTTTAGAAATTCATTAATCAACTCGTTGTTGTAATGCAGTTGAGCAACTGACAATAAATCAAAAGGCCAAAAGTTGACCATTTGGCCTCAGTTTCCGGCTTACTTTCTCATATATATATATCGATCTAGACAGTAAAAATTGTTATTTAATTCTCATATTTACCACGAAAAAACCAACAAAAATTTTATTTGTAG
Organism: Diplosoma virens; assembly: GCA_963680785.1. NCBI lineage: Eukaryota > Metazoa > Chordata > Ascidiacea > Aplousobranchia > Didemnidae > Diplosoma > Diplosoma virens. The sequence continues at coordinate 6,432,020 of OY796889.1, read as the reverse complement.
AAAACAAAGGATTAAGACTGCCGGTGTTTTAAAAAAATTTTTACTCTATCTTCAGATGAATTAAATTTTTTTAATTTTATTGCTGATAAAATGAAACACTAAATTTTCTTAGTTACTTTATAATAATAACGATATAAGTAAACCTATGTACAAACATTTATTTGACTTAGGCAATCAGTAATAAAAACTAAATTAAATAGATTTGCTTATAATAGATATTGCGTAATTATTGTAACTTTTTCAATAATAAATTGATAAGTTTTTTGCTGGTAAAAAACTTTAAAATAGCTCTTAAAACCACATGTTTCATTTAAAACTCTTTTGTTAAATGAATAGCCTTAAAAAAGACTGTTTTGAAAAACTCAAACGTTTTTGTCTAGCTCTTTTCAGGAGATTTCGCTAGAATGAATTGAAGAACTAAATGTTGTATTTCAAAAGTTTTAAGATTGATTCTGATTGGCTACAAATTAAAGTTAGTAAAAGTAATCATAATAATTAAAAATATTTAATAAAGTAAAATTACGTTTCGTTGGCGTAAAATTTTTTTGGCATAAAAAAACAAAATTATGCAAGTTTTGTGTTAAAATTTGGAACTAAAAAGAAAATTTTTACAGTTATAGTAACAATTTATATTTGTAAAGAAACTATTTCTGTCTACACAAATTAGGTTTACAAAGAGTGATGAAAATCAAACCTAAGACTGATGAATGATAAAAGTATTGTTATTCAATTAACTAATAATCGTTAACAGAAAAGGTGTCTTCAAATAACTTCCTTTAGATAATCCTAAATATTTATATTGTTGATTAATTGATTGTTGATAAATTGTTGATTAATTTATCCTGAAAGATTTAATTAATTACCTATAAAATATTGATTCGCTTTTCTACAATAAATTATTGGTTTTTTAAAATCTCTATCTTTAATTCTAATTATTTATCAAAACATAATCGTGTTTAGATAAATCCGCTGTTAAAAAAGTAGGTGAAAACATTTCTCCTAAAACCATTTTTAATTTCATTACTTGATTAGATATTGTGTGTCATTTGGATCTTTGTTACACAAATTATGGTACAATATTTTGTTTTTTATATTTTATTTTTTCAATCTTTCGCAAGCAATCAGTATCTTGTTTGCAAATCTGTTCCTGGTATATTTGGAGATAATTCATGAAAGCAAGTTAATCGTACGGCAAGAGGTAGCCCTGGTCGACCAGGAACAATAGGACCAAAAGGATTAAGAGTAAGTTAAATATAAACATAAGATTAATATAAACTGAAAATAATTAACAATCTATAATAATTAAATGATAATAAATAAAAATAAGTCAATGAGCAATTTCAATTCAAAAATTCAAATGACCTTTAAAATTTTGTTAATGTAGAACTTTACCTGAGGTGGATTAATCTCCCAACAAGTAACGCCAATACTGGCCCAAACCGCTAGATCAGTCGTTCTAAAAACGTTTTGAATTTTCAGGTTTAAGTGGCCGAATTTAAATTGTGCAATTGTATAAATGATATACAGCATATGAAATAACGAGTATAATTTGTTGCTTGTTAATTACATTTCTTGCGCTTAAATATTCTTCATTTCGAAAATCAAATCTACTTTTTTGTATCACTTATCGAAGAAATATTAATAGAATTTGAAAAAGTTCTTTGGGTTTTAAGTTGATCAATTTTTGCTGCTGCAATTAATACTTCAGCATTATCAAACAGGAAGCCTGGTTTTCGAAAAAATTTTTCAAATATTATTTAGATGCTTTACAATTTAAAGCTTCGCATTTGTGCTAATTAAAAAAAGTTAAAATTTGCATTGAAGCCTTAAAATACTATTTAGTTGGAAGAACGAGAAGAATTTTTGGTTCTAAAACTGATCTTGTCAAAATTATGGCCCGCGGGCCGAATCTAGTTCTTTTTACTTATTAACCCGATCCACCAAACAATTTATCTTAATTATGACGTCATTTAATAGTACTGTGCACTACCACGCCACGCGGCACTCGCACAGAAATTTTAAAACTGGAATGGCCTTATAATCGTTGAGGATCAGAACGCGTTATCCACCACAAATCGCAAGCCACCAAAAAATTTATTCGACAAATTTTCCAACACGATAACGAGCAATTGATGAATAACGGTTTTCTAAAATTCACATATTAATTTATAAGCAATGGGAGACGAACGTTAAAATTTCAATACAGAAATTTGAGATTTACTATTAAGCCGGAAAACAGTTCTTATATATATTTCAAGCTACTAATTATAAATTACTTTCCACTAAGCTATAATTTAATTTTGCAACTATATACAGTATATAAAAAACAACACAATTATATTAATTTTTTTTTTTTTTTCAACAAAACCAATAAAAAACAAACTTACCAACTTTTTGCGGCCAAATTACAAACAATATTTCAATATTTCATTAAACCAGTTTTGCTGTTAGTTCTATTAATACTATTGATTCTTCAGGACCGATCTATTTAAAGACGCAGCTAACAAAGCGTTTTATTACATGATTTTGCGTTTTGTCACATGATTTTGCTCGAAGCGAAAATGTCCAAACGGTCAAACGATTTACGATTAGTTTCGCGCGAATAAGCGCGGACGACGACGTGGTCAAGCCATTTATCAAACAAATGACGTCGCTCCCAACTTTATCTAAACAAACAGGGCGCGAAAATCCACAAGTACTATTTTTAACTGAAATTTTAATAATCTGTTAGAGATAATTACGTTGTGTGATTATCTGGCGCCTTTGTCGGAATTTGAAAAACAAAATGGCCCGCAGCATAGAAAGCTTGCCCCTTCCTGTTCTAAAGCATGAGTTTGACTCTTTGCTGGGTCATAATATCAGTTTATTTAGTATTTAATAACTTATCTGCTTGACATTAAAAGGATAAATTAGAAAATTTTTTAAAGGCCATTGGCACGAACTACTGATTTAACATGTAAAAAAATGTTTTCGGGGCAAAAAAATGTCTTCAGAAGCTAAGCGCGTCCAACAGCATATTATAAAAAAGATTAAAACCCTTAAACCCCGGCACTTACTCTTTGGCCATATACTAACCACTTACCCCCGGGTATATGACCAAAATATGACCAAAATGGACCATAATTATTGTTTATTATGTACAGCTGGATCCATGACCGTTTAAGACGTGTTTTTTTCCTTTATTCAGAAGCTAGTCTTATAAAATGACCAGCAGTAAATGTATTTCAAGTAAAAATCTATTCAATGAAAATCTTCTTTTTGTATAATCCCTGTAATCTGATTTTTAGAGTCCTTTTTTTATTCACTTAAATAATCATGCTTGTAATGACAAAACCAATTGTTTTTATCCAACTACTTATCATAATTTTAAAATTTTACAATAAATTAAAATCCATTAGATGACATAAGTTGCAAATTTTTTTCTTTTTCTTGCACCGCTTTCAATGCTGATGATGCTTGTTTCATCTAATCTCCAAAAGGTTTACTGATTTTACACCGAAACGTCGAGTTTTAATTATTGCTTTTATTTTTGAATAAAGATTTTAAAGCAGTTAGATTCTAGTTTTAACAGAAAACATAAACAAAGATATGAGGCCCATTGCAATAAAAATAGGGGGTTCTTTTTTGTGTTTCAATTTTTTTTGGTCCCACAATATGTGATCTCTAAAAAAGTTCATCATTTTAAAGGGCCACTTTTTTGGTTCCAAAATAAAGTAATCTAAAAAAAAAGTTATCAGTTTAGGGAAAAGCCACCGTCATGGTGCTACCATAAAAAATGGAGCAATATTCTGCTTAGAGAGACAAAGTTTTTGACTTTTTTAGGCGGGGCTCGGTGCGACCGCTCCGTTCGCTCCCTATTAAAACCATCACTGAGTGTACCTTTGCTTAGTTAGAGCACTGTACGTTAGTTTTTGATTTTCACGGAGATTACGTGGACTAGATTCAACTTTTACTCTCAGCATACTGTTGTATCCGTGATTAAGAAACTTTGCGGCACTTTCCCCAGCTTGGTTGTCTTAGCAAGCACTTCCAAACTTTAATCATATCTTTTATCAAATGTAGAAATCAAAAACTTTCAACCGGATAGTAACAATCTCAATGTATGCGCAATCAGATCGGATAAAAATATATCGCTTGCTCCAAGTTTCAATGCCAACGATGTCCTACGAATAAAGATAAAATAGACCAAGGACGCCCAACTTGTGGTCCACTTGAAGGTTTTGAGTGGCTCGCAAGGTATTTTCAAAAATAACTTAAATCAAATAGAACAGGAACAAAAATCGAGAAATCAGAGACAGATTCAAAATAAAGAACGTTTTTTTGAAATCACTACGTTTTTGGGACAAAAATCGGAAATTCAGAGGAACTAATACTAAGAGTTTGTTTCCACTACGAGCGTGGAATGGAGCATTTTTGTTTGTCTTATTAATATATTTTTCTTTGTTTCACACTTAAGCGCTAAGCGAAGCAAAGAAATTAGTAAAAGAAACAAAGTTTGTAATGGAAACGAGCCCTAAGTGTTCCATAAGCTAAAATGATAAGTCTAGGTGTTCGTGAATAAAAAAATTTGAGAAACTCTGGTTTAAGCACGGATATTGAACTTGCAGCCCACCAAACTGACCTGTTACTCACTTAAATTCCGTTGTAATTGTTTCAAAATCTTCTTTACGACCAAAAAAAACTTCTTTCATTAAATTTTGTCCCGTGGGGTTTTATTTATTGGCCCGCGAATATTTTTTACAAGTCAAAATGTCCCATAACTCTTAAAAGGTTGGACGGCCTTGAAGTAGACAATATAAATGCACAAATAAAAAAAAAAAAAAAGAAAGCAGCTGCTCCATGTTCCCCGCCTTGGTGCTACAAAGATGCTTTATCCGTTTTGATTGCATAAAAGAGCGTCGTTGGTACCGCGCCCTTATCCATCTCTAAAATTAAGATGGGGAATGTGGAGCAGCTGCTCGCCCAAGAAGCGCACCTTGCCCACTAGGTAGACAACAGTAGACGCACGTCGGGAGGTTGGAGCACACAAATAACGAAATTGATGCGTTATGAAAACATAAGTTTTTTTTTTTTTTTGTTATGGACCGTGAGTCTGATTTAAATAAATAAAATAAAATAAAATAAGAGCAATAAAAGAACACAAAAAATGCTCTCAATAAAAAGCAATGTCCAGAGTGGTCAAGTAAAATTACGAACACATCCAAGTCCAAGGCAGCTCTCAGAAGTCTTTTCTTTCTTTGATTTTCTGGTATATAAATCAAAAGCATACACACACCCATTGGATGAGGCAAACGTCCATGCTTTGTATTCGAACTTTATAGGCTTAACTTTACAGAACATTCTTGCTGAGTGACGTCCTTGATACGGAATCATCTGCTCATCAATCAACAAGTTTGTTTTATGAACTCCAAACTGTTGAAACTTTTTGTTGAAAAGCTCAATGTACGGCTTAACTTTGAATAGCTTGTCATCTTTGTTGATGGCAGAGTTATCATTGAGATCTAAATTCATTTTTACATCTCTAAATTTTTGTCTGCTCAGCGCTTAACGCACTACAGCGGTGTTGCAATCCGGATCAAAGGACCAATACAATTTTTCTTGTGGAAGTTTGCGGTACCCAGTAAACAATAGGAAGCCTATAAATGACTTCATTTCCAAAATCGTACAAATAAATTCTTGCATGTTTTTTTGTCTTGCGTGTAGAACGCTTTGATCAATGAGTAAATTTAGCATTTCTTCATCAAAAAATAATTCAAATATTTCGTTTGGTGACTTTCCCAGTAATTTTATTTACCAGCGTGTCAGCTTCTTTGCTTACAAGAGAAGATAAAAAATAAGCTTTTTTCTTTATTCCATTTCACTTTCGTGCTGCGTTTTATTTTCGGAACGGAGGTCGTTGGCATATTATCACTTTGTACTGGGTTAAAATTCTCTCCTGCCGCGTCTGGAAGCATGGCATCACTTTTTGTCAAATCGTCTTCGTCCATACCCTCTTCATCACTAATTACAGTTACACCTAGTGGTGCTATGACCACATCCAACTCACCTTCCCCGAATTCAGGACCTTCTATAGCGGCTAGTGTCTCTTCTCCAGTTAAGAAATTTTTGGAGAGACATGTAGGGTAATGTTGTTAGTTCGTATAAGTAGTAGTTGTTCGCCTTGTCTCTTCTAACAATTTTTCGACTTCCTTCAGCAATCGCTGTAACCTCTAAATAAATGAACAACAAACTGGAAAACTCGTGCAGCACAAATATTGGTTTTGAAAGAAAAAGCACTGCAATGTGATAATCGTCATAATCGGATTAATCCGCTTTCTACTTCTGCAAGATCTTTTAATCAGCTAGATTGCAAAACTAATTTTCAGGGGTTTTCATTTCATCCACAACGTTTTACACAACAGTGTGGCGTGTCTGCTACAAGGCGTAATAAAGTAGTGCTTTTGCGCTGACGTTGCAGAAATGGTACACCAAAATTTGCCTTTAAATAACTCCGGCGCTTCACACATTTAGAAGTTGAGTTTTCACAGTTATATTCTAGCAGCACTATACTGCAAATTAAAACTGTTATTAAAATAATTTTATTGCAGTAATGTATATTAAAATGCGACTAACAAATGTACTCAAAACTTGTAAAAAGTGCCGTTAAAAAGTAAATCTTTTAAGTGTGAAAAAAAAAATTTTTTTAAATAAGATTTTAAACACTTTATGTAGAGTTTAAATTACTAGAATATTTAGATCTTTAGAATGAAAGTCTTTTTTAAAGTGCTCTTACAGAGGCTCAAACTATGCGTTGCAGCAACGCAACGTCAGCGCTTAATGGGCTAATGGAAACAAATTTCGTCCTCAAAAAGTAGTGTCCTCTAAAAAAAACTTTTCACTTTGAATCAGTCTCAAATTTCTTAATTTTTGCCCCAAAACTGAAGTGTTCTCAAAAAAAGTGCCAAAAAAAAGCGAATAACTGGCTGCAAACTAAATCTTAGTTGAAACTGGCGGCAAAGTTTCGAAAATTTGGGCAAAAAAATTGTGACAAAAGTATGGTCGAAGACCTTTTTTGTTTTAGAGAACACTACAATTTCGGGAGGAAATTTGAGAAATACGAGACTAAATCTAAATGAAGACATTTTTTTTAGAGAACATCATGATTTTGGGACGGAATTTGTTGGTAACATAGAAAAGAGCCGCAATTTTTTTTACAGGACAAAAAGGGAGCGCGATCTCAAAAAGTTTAAGAACCCCTGTTCTAAGCACTCGCTACAAATTGAGAAATGTAACTACCATCGAAAAACCGAAAAACTAGATTAATTATCAATGGTTTTAATTGTTTGAGCATAGACTTGGTATCTGGACTGGAAGCAGGCACAAATCGGCTTATCCTCTACCAAAATGTGAGTGACGGAAAATGAAGAAGCAGTCGATGATAGCTGCTTTGGTATTAAAAGACCAAGGTGTTAGGAAAGTGGAAGCTATGGTAAAGATTGTTTTATAATATACAAATAATAGCCGAAATTTGTATTCGCGTTATTTTGATTTAAGTCTTTTTCATTCTTGTTACGTCAAAGACGGTTGTTGCAGTGAATTCACTGCGATTGATTCTACTTGAGGTGATTCTCACTAACCAATTTGTTTCCTTATTCCGACAGAAAACCAAAATATTTGTTTACCAAAATTTAACAAATTATTTCTTTAATTTTAAGTTAAAGTTAAAACACCTTATTCAAATAGAATAACAAATTAAAACTGTCGAACTGAAAACAAACTAAAAACTCACGAAATTAAAGCAAATTAAACTATACAATTGCTCACGCTTAAGCAAAAAGGCAGAGAAAAAATCAAAGCGACCCAAATTAAAAACGCACGTTACATGATTGAGTCACAATGCTAATTGTCTTAACTTTTAACCTTTTTCTTTCGCCAACGAAGTAAGCACAGCAAAACAACAATAAATCACGTTACCATGGCCGGCCCAAAATTGAGAAAGCGAGAAGCGAGCAAAGCAATTTTCATACTAGTCAGTGATTTATACAGAGTTAGGGGAAGGGATTGAAAGATCTAAATTTAGTCAAAAAATTCAACGTATTCGAGAATGGGAACAATAACAGCGGGCCAAAATACACAACGAATATGTACACACAATTACACAAATATCGCTAAGCATAGGACGCAAATTTACACATCACACTCCAAAACGCAAAGTTTTCGAATGTCGCGAGTGAGCTCTTTACCGTCGGCAGTACGGACCACTGCCCGTCGACAAATGTTATCGCGGTCGTAAATTACCGATGTTACTATTCCCCTGGGCCAGGTGCAGCGTGGCGCCTTGTCATCTTTAATCAAAACCAAACTGTTCAGCTTAAGATTTTCTTGTAGAACAATCCACTTACGGCGTTTTTGCAGCAATGTCAAATATTCGGAGCGCCACCGCTTCCAAAATAGGTCGGCCTGCAACTGAGTTGCCCGGTACGAACCGCGCAAACCATCTGCGTCGATGAATACGTCGGAAGGGGTCTCTGGTTCGATGCATCCATTTAGCAAAGTCATGGGCGACAACGCCCTGAAATCATTGGGGTCAGCGCTGACCCTAGTCAATGGTCTACAGTTTAGTATGCATTCTATCTCTTTGAAGAGTGTAAGCAGTTCTTCGTCCCTTAAGGTGCGATAATACTTGTCTGCGGTTAGAGCAGTCATGGCTTTACGTACAAGTCTCACGATTGCCTCCCAAGCTCCTCCCTGGTGGCTTGCAAGTGGAGGGGAGTGACGAAACTGAATACCACGAGGAGACAGCTCATTTACAATCTCTCTTGCTCTTAAGCGTTTCAAACCTCGTTTCAATTCTGCTTGAGCACCTATAAAGTTCGTCGCATTATCGCAATAAATTGTTTTGGTAGATGCGCCTCTGACAGCTAAGAATCGGCGTAGGGCCATCAAGAATGAAGCAGTTGTCAAATCGTAAGCCATTTCAAGGTGGGAAGCCCGTGACGCCAAACACGTAAAGATGCAACAGTACCTTTTCAACGTGTTGCGTTGACACTTGACAGCAATCGGTCCCATGAAATCAACGCCGGTTGCAGAAAACAAGCGCTTTCCGGGTTCAACTCTAGCACGTGGTAAAGGGCTCATTATCTGGGATCCTGGGCCGGCCCGTCGATTCCGACAAGCCATGCAGTGGGTCTTAATGATGCGCTTCACTGTCCTTTCTTGCCCGATTACATAGAATCTTTCACGAAATGCGGTTATGACGTAGGGCGCTCCATTATGACCACTTTTCTGATGCAAGTGGTTGACAATGATTAAGGTTATATGACTCTTCCTTGGTAGCACAATGGATGCTTGATGTCGTAGGTTTCTCCAGATCGCTGAAGACGACCTCCAATGCGCATGACACGATCTTTGACGAATGGGCAAAACTTGACAAGTGGCTGCAATTCTTCTTTTAGTGCGACCCCAAGCTTACCGCTAGCGATATCATCATACGGATGCGACTCGAGTGCCTCAATCAGTCCCGGATGTTCCTGCCGCTGAGCTAAAGAAATCAGGGCAAGGAGAGCTGCGTCGTACTCTTGCGCATCAATGAAGTCAGTATTCCGATTGATTTTCCCAGTAACACGATCATGTAAGCGACCTTTCAGTTTCAAGAGCCAAGCGGCTGTTCGTACAGCACGCGTTAGGTCGCTAAATCGAGTGATGATTCTGCCAAGAGGACCTTCTTTCAACCCAGAATATTCGCTCTCTACTGTACCCAAACACGCAGTGATTGGGTCGGCAGCATTTGCATTGTCACATGCTACATCCTCGATTGGCGGTTCTCGTGAAGGCCAAGCTTCTTCTTCCTCAAGTAAAAAGGGAACGCCTTTGAGCCATTTCTCGGCTTTACACGGTTGTGATGGTGAAACTCCGCGAGAGACCGGGTCTGCGGGATTGAGATCCGTGCTCACCCAGTGCCATTGTTCAACAGCAGAAATTTCGCGAATTAACTTGATGCGGTTCGTTTCGAATACAGGCCGACGTTTTGAAGTGTTTTTTAAGTAACTAAATACGACCGTCGAGTCAGTCCATAGCACAGTTTTTTCAATGTCTAAATCAATTTCGCGGTTTACAAACCTAGCGAGGCGCGCTGCAATCACCGCCGCCGAGAGCTCGAGCCGTGGAATTGACATCGGTTTTAAGGGCGACACACGTGATTTTCCCATAACAAATGACACAACACAGCGATTTCCATTAAATATTCGCAAATAACACACCGCGCCTATGCCATCGACGGACGCATCAGCGAAAACATGCAATTGAGCACCCTTTATAACTTCAACATTTTGAGTGGGTATAAAACAACGAGGTATCACGATATTATTTAAATTCAACAAGGTATTAATTAACCCCAGAGAGCCCTCTGTGACATATGTGTCACATAAACTTTAAAAGTTTCTAACTCTCAGAATTTTAATTTTTTTGAATCAAAACAATTGGCAACACTCACTGTGATCCTCGTGTAACATTTCTAAACTGAATTTTATTGGTTTTATAAAGTCATATGACTACAGTTCTTCTTCAAAAATTACTGGTTTTATGATTATCGGAACTGTTGAAAGCGAAGAAAATTATAAAAAAATTTCAGTTGGTTAATGGTAAGTTTACAACTTTTAAATGTTTTAATATTGTTTACAAATAAATAATCTTTAGTTTCAATTCAATTTTTAAAAAATATTTGATTTCTTTCAATTTTTTTTATTAATAAATGTTTTATTGTTACACCGGTGTCACATCGGGTCTTTAACAGTACTTTTTACGCTTTGATGAAACATTTTATTATCAGCAATTGTAAAGCTTTTTGTGCTTAAATTTTAAGATAGTGTTTTTTAAATAAGGAGATGATGTAACTAAAGTATTGATAGGTAAACATTTTAGTTATAATATTTGTTTGGTTATGTGATAATTAGTTATCGTGTATGTTTTACAGTTAGTCATAAAAATACTTTATTTTGATAAAGATCTGATGTAATGTTTTGGAGAATGTGATTAAATTATATATGATATAACTTCAAAGGAAATTTATGCCTGGGCTCAATAGTTAGTTAATAGTATATTTTGATAACAATATTTGGTAGTGGTCAGTATAATATGTATACATCAATGAAAAAATGAATCACTAAAATTTTGATAAACACTTGTTACCTCAGGGGTATTTGGAATAATTTGTTAGTTCATGTGATAATTAGATAAATATTTTTGTATTTAGCTATTATCTTTTTGATTTGAAAATATAAAGTAAATTTAGGTGGAGTTATTGACGATGGCCTTTCGTTTCCGTGTAAGTAAAGAATATATTTTGGATCAAATAAGTGGCTGGGAAAGTGAAGTTGAAGATTTTGGAGAAAATAGTGACTCAGATGATGATTGGCAACAAAGTTTTCAGGTATACCTGGTTGAATTAATGCCATATTTTTCTAATAGCAATTTCAAAAATTACTGCATAAAATTTTTAGTAATGCCAAGCTAAGTTATTATGTATACAATCAAATTTCAGCTTTTTGAGAAAATTCCTAGATAAACTATCAGAATATTTTATTTATTATTTTATTTTTTATGCATGTACTTTTGCTGAAGTAAGTTATCTAATTGTTATCTCTAAGTATGTATTTTTGTAATTATTTCAGACCATTGATGAAGACAACAGTGATGATAGTGAGAATGAAACTTTATCCCAACTCCTTCAGCAGGCTGCTCCAAGTACTAGCAGTTCTTCAAACAGAGCCAGAAGACCCTATCGTTGGAAAAAGAAAGCTTTTATTGCACCTAATTCTACTTTTTCTGGTTCCACAATACAGCCTCCTGATAATCAAAATCTAAAATCTCCATATAAATACTTTCAACAGTTTGTAACTTTAGAGATGATTAACAACCTTGTCGAAAATACGAATCTTTACAGTGTGCAAAAATCTGGGACAAATATAAAAACTAACGAAAAAGAAATTGAACAAGTCATTGGTATGTTTTTCCGTATGGGGCTAGTCCGTATGAGTGGTGTAAGACAATATTGGGAAATTGACACTAAATATGAACTTGTAAGCAGTGTGATGCCACGAAATAGATTTCAGCAATTGTTGAATCTACTTCACTTTGTTGACAACACAAGAGTTTCAGATGAAGACAAAAAAGATAAACTTTGGAAGATCAGACCATGGTTAACTGGAATAAGAGAAAATTGTTTGAAAGTGACTCCAGAAGAACATTGCTCAATTGATGAGATGATGTGTCAATACAGAGGACAGAGAAGCCCCATAAGACAATACATCAAGAGCAAACCTCATCCATGGGGATTCAAAATATGGGGTAGAGCTGGAATCAGTGGTATGCTATATGACTTTGATGTATACCAAGGAGGTGATGGAGAACGTACCCAACTTGGTCAAGGTGGAGATGTTGTCATAAAACTAACCTCTACTTTAGAGAAAAAAAAAAACTACAAAATATATGCCGACAACCTATTTACAAGTCTTCCTCTTTTAGAAAAGCTCAACGCTGATGGTATCCTGTACACCGGTACAGTTAGGCCAAATCGTCTTCAAAACTGTTACCTGCTAAGTGAGAAAGAACTTCAAAAGAAAGGAAGAGGTTCGTTCGACTACCGTGTGGAAGATGAACACAACATTGCTGCTGTTCGGTGGTATGATAACAGAGCTGTAACTCTTCTTTCCACTCAAACATGTGTTGAACCCCAACAAACTACCAAAAGGTGGGACAAAAAAAAGAAACAGCAAATACTGGTGCCAATGCCATCAATAGTGGGCAAATACAACGAATGTATGGGTGGGATAGATATGTTGGACTCATTTCTTGCCAAATACAGATTCAAAATGCGATCTCGAAGATGGTACATTTATTTGTTCTGGCACTTCCTTTGTGTTGCACTCGTAAACAGCTGGCTGCTATACAAAAGACACTACCAATTACTGGGGTTTCCGGTAAAAAAAGTTTTATCTCAACGTTGTTTCCAAGCTCAAGTCGCGTCATCTTTGATCTTGGTAAAGACTGAAAGAAAGCGTGGCAAACTTTCTGAATCTCCAGTTCCTCTTAGCAAACGAAAAGTTTCTAATTTACCATGTGCAGATGTTAGGAAAGATAAGTTTGCACACTGGCCAAAAAAATCTGATAAAAGAGGAAGGTGCAGACTATGTGAAATAAACAATACAAATACAGTTTGCTCCAAATGTAATGTAAGATTGTGTTTCGTTGAGGGAAGAAACTGTTTTGTCAATTTTCATAATTAAATTTACATATGTCATAAAACATATTTTAAGATTGTGCTATTTTACTATTTTTTGTATGGTCAGAGTCTGAAATAACTGTCTATAATAATAAAAAATGCTTTTTGTTTTATTTTATCTTGTGTTATTTTGTCAAATAAAGTTTACATAAATTTCACAATTTTGTTGCTAAAATATACATAAATGCCCAATGTGACATATATGTCACATCCCCAAAAACAATAAAAATGAGCCCCAAGGCAAATTTTGAAAATAGTCTGAAACTTTAGATGACAAAAGTAGTAAAATATATGAAAATCATATTTTTTCTGCAATTGAATAATAGCGTGGGTTCTCTGGGGTTAACTTATTACAAACCGTTTTATCTGGTTCAGGTATCTCGGCGTCCCATGCCAAGCCCATCTTAGTAAGGCGTTGAATATGCAATTTCAATGGCAGGAGGAATGGCGCCACTATTCCCAAAGGGTCAAATATGCTCATTGCGAGCGACAGCAACCCTCTACGTGTAAGTGGATGAGCAAAGGGTTTAACCTTAACCATAAATTCGTCTGTTTGAGGATTCCATACAATACCTAACGTTTTGTGACCAGGTAGCTCATCATTATGCAAGTCAACTTCACTTAAATGTGGTGCCAATAAATCAGATGCCAGCGCCTCAAGTACCTTAGCACAGTTGCTCGAGAATTTTCTTAATTCGAACCCCCCACCCTTTAACAAGGACACTACATCATTTATATGTGCGATCGCGCTATCACTATCGGGAACTGACTTGAGCAAGTCGTCCACATACATGTTTCGTTCAGCTGTTTGAACAGCTTCGGGCGTTGAATTTGAGCGATTTTCTTCGGCAGTTTTGCGCAGCGCGAAGCCGGCTACAGAAGGGGAGCTGGTTAAACCAAAACAATGCACAGTTAATTGGTACGCAGTAGGTGGCCTTGACATATCATCGTCTTCCCACCAGAAAAATCTCAACGCGGACCGGTCACAAGGGTCAACCATAACTGAGTGAAACATTGCACGGATGTCTCCAACCACTGCCACCGAATGTTTGCGGAAACGCGTTAAGACACCAATCAAATTATTAGCGTTATCAGGCCCTTGGAGTATTTGCTTATTTAGAGATGTGCCTCCGAACTGAGCAGCACAATCGAATACAATGCGAAACTTCCCCTTGGTGCAATGATGGGGAATGTACCAGGTTTTATTCTGGTCCTCATCGCGTTCGTCACTGACCGGCACGGCGTAGCCAAGTGAAATGAGCTCGCGAATTTTATCACGGTATTTGACAAACAACTCATTATCCCTTACCAAACGTCGACCCAAGGATCTTAATCGAGAAAGCGCCATCGTTCGATTGTTCGGAAGATTGGGACAACCTTCTTTCCACGGGACCCTCATCTGATAGTGACCATCGACGAATTTACACGAATCCTTCATTACATTTTCAGCCCTCACGTCATCTAACGACGGAAGCAATACTTCCGGGTCGCACGACCGATCACCATAGTCAAATTGACACGGACAAAGAGCCTCAAAGGCAGGCATTACTTGAGAGTCCATCAACAGGTTAACATTACACAAACTACCGATATTGCAGGCTGTAGTGAGCAGGTTAGACGCAACACCGTGGAGCACCCAACCAAGTGGAGATCTACCCGCCCAAAGTCTAGCGTGGCCATCCTGCCGTATTTCGGAAAAGACATGCAGTGAGGGAGAGTCAATTCCTATTATCAGCTCCACGTTTCTCGCACCTTGTATCGTGGGTATTTTAATGCCGTCAAGATGTGGATTCTGGTCAATGTCCTTCTGCGAAGGAATGCTGGTGCTGAGATCTGGAAGTCGTGGAACAACACGGACGTTTTCCAACGTAAACACTTCCTCTTCGAGAATGCCCCTTACCGAACACTCAGCGGAAAGCGTGTTTAAGTCCTCGACCCGTCCGTCAGCTAATTGGATCTTAGCCTCGAGGGGCTTCCCAGTCAATCCGAGCTCGGATGACAAGCCCTTACACATTAAATGACAGTCTGCCCCACTATCTAGAAGTGCCAAAGTGTCTTTACAATCCCCAGTTATATTATTTATGACACAGACTGGTATTACCTGCAGGCGAGTTGCTGCATCTTTCCGAACCAATGCACTTTGAACCGACGAAGTCGTCGCGTTGACCGAAGGTGACAAGTCATCTCTCACAGAAGCAGTAGATTCAGAAGATTTTGATGTAGTTCCACCATCATCCCGGTGTATCAGCGTATGGTGTCTTCCATTGCATTTACGACACCTGGATTTACTTGGGCAGTCCTTTACACCATGCCCTTTTCTTAAGCAGTTAAAGCATAGACACTTTTGTTGAACAAACTGTTTACGAGCTGCGCAGGATTGCCCTTGGAAAATTTCGCATCTCGCTACCGAGTGACCTACTGCGTCGCAATAATTACACTTGGGCAAAAAACTTTCGTTAGAGGGCGTCCGGGGTACAGCGTTACGATCATTATCTGCAGGAGTTTGAATCAAATTCGCCCTTGCCTTATATCCCTTAGCATCTACCTTATTCCTTGATTGCCTCAGCAACCTACCGAAGCGGGAGCACAGCAGTTTATGCTCTTGGTCAACATATTCGATAAACAATTCGAACGGCACAACATCCATATCAAATCCCCGCTCCAAGGCAAGTCTGGCAAAGCCCATTTGTAAATTGTGAGGTAACCGCATAAAGATCCGTTCGGCAGTGGAAGCTGCACTTAATAAACGACCAGCCCCCGCAGCTTCCAACACAATCTTACAGTTTATCAGGCACGAATAAAAATCCTCTAGCCCAACTTCGCTATGGCTTATCACCCCTCCCTCACAAACTGAATCTATGAAGGCGCGAACGGCAACTTGGGGTGAACCAAACGCCTTGTGTAACAGTTGTAGAGCTTCATTTAAGGCCCGATCTGGGGATAGCATAACACAGCTAGCGATCAACTTATGAGCACGCCCCTTTGTGGCGTCGAGAAGCAAATGCAGTGCATGACCCGGGTCCGTCCCCCAGTAAACGTTTAAGATACGATCCTCGACTTGTCGTATGAACTGGTAATATTTAAGCGGATTACCATCAAACTTGTCAGAGTCCAAAGTGGACTCTGAACCACGGCACCGAACCAACATTCTAGCTAGGTCATTTAAACCACAGCCTAACTCACCTTGCGACCCCGTTCCTCGGCCGCGATCTTCGGTGTACGAAGGATTGCTCTGAGTAGGCTTGGAAGGACCATCATCACGAACGGCCGGCCCATGGGTAACAACAGAAGCCTTCTTGGCTGGCGGAAAATGCAACTTGTTGGGCATTGGACCCAAAGAGAATTCTGAAAGGCGACACTGATCGACCTCTGAACTGGGTTTGTTCTGCACTTGCACTAAAGCTGCTGATTCCCGAGAATGATCTGTTTCTCCGTTTGAAAGCTTAAGTTCCTGGCGCTCGCTATTTCGAGCGCTGCAGAGAAATTCAACTACTTTGTCGTGTGCAGACAAAGGGGGAGCAATATTCTCTGGCACCGACAGATCACTGCAACCTGAAGAAGCGTCGGCAATAATATTGGCCTCTTTGACAGCAGCTTCGGCTTGAAGAACAGCTCGTTCCGACTCGAACTGCGCCTGCAACTGTAAGTGTTTCAATCGCAACTCCTCATCGCGCCGTACGCGCTCGAGACGGGCTTCAGCTAACTTGACATCTAAACGTCGCTTAGCTCTAGACGACAACGACTTCGAACTGGCAGCAGCTTCAGAAACATGTTTTTGACTAACATTCGCTGACTCTAATTTACGAGCTTGATATGCTGCTGGTGCTGAAAAACTCCGGGCTGACACATCCGGAATATTTAACTTTGAACTTGAGCTACTGTCCATCTTTGCATAAAACTCAACCCGGATAAGCGAACTAATGAAGGTTCTTCGACTTCCAACTATGTATCCAGACAAGCAAACCAGTTAGAGCTTTCTTTAACTTAAAAACTATGTTGCAGTGAATTCACTGCGATTGATTCTACTTGAGGTGATTCTCACTAACCAATTTGTTTCCTTATTCCGACAGAAAACCAAAATATTTGTTTACCAAAATTTAACAAATTATTTCTTTAATTTTAAGTTAAAGTTAAAACACCTTATTCAAATAGAATAACAAATTAAAACTGTCGAACTGAAAACAAACTAAAAACTCACGAAATTAAAGCAAATTAAACTATACAATTGCTCACGCTTAAGCAAAAAGGCAGAGAAAAAATCAAAGCGACCCAAATTAAAAACGCACGTTACATGATTGAGTCACAATGCTAATTGTCTTAACTTTTAACCTTTTTCTTTCGCCAACGAAGTAAGCACAGCAAAACAACAATAAATCACGTTACCAACGGTCATAAGTTAAAAAAGTTTAATTTTACAATTGTAGGTGCGGTTTACTT
>OY796889.1:6271071-6414125 GCA_963680785.1 Diplosoma virens | reverse complement strand
TGATCGTTTGAAATGTGATAGCGAATTAAATTTTAGATGTAAATTAAATGTCAACGAAATTATGAATGCTTTGGATTTATGTTTAAACAACACTTATTTATGTTTTCGTAAGAAATTTTATCGTCAAATTTTTGGTGTTGCGATGGGTTCACCTATCTCCGTCATTGTAGCTAATTTAGTTATGGAATCTATTGAGAATAAAATGCTAAAAGATTTTGCTTCCCCACCTCGCATTTGGTTACGTTATATTGATGATACTTTTGTTGTGCTAAAGAAAACCGAGGTGGTATCTTTCTATGAATTTATAAATAATATTGAAGAAAGTATTAAATTTACGGTCGAACAAGAAGTTGATAATACTATTCCGTTTTTAGATGTGTTAATAATTCGT
Organism: Diplosoma virens; assembly: GCA_963680785.1. Lineage (NCBI taxonomy): Eukaryota > Metazoa > Chordata > Ascidiacea > Aplousobranchia > Didemnidae > Diplosoma > Diplosoma virens. The sequence continues at coordinate 6,413,734 of OY796889.1, read as the reverse complement.
AACAATGGTCAATTAACTACAAAAGCCTATAGAAAACCTACACATACAACTAGGTACTTAAATTTTAATTCATGTCATAATTTTTCTCAAAAAGTTGGTTTGGTTAAAACATTATTGTTTCGCGCTAAATCTAAATTAATTACAAATTATCGAGATAAAATTAATAAAGTTAAATTTGTTTGTAATGCTTTACGTGATAATGATTATCCAGATTGGTTATTAAATAAAATGAAAAAAGAAATTAAACATAAAAAAGTTAATGAAATTGTTTGCATGAGTGAAAAAATATCTAACTATGTCGGTTTACCATATATTAAAGGTTTGAGTGATGAATTGTCTAGAATTTTGAGGAAATTTAATATTAATGTGTATACTTACCCTTATAAAACAATTGGAAATATTTTACCAAAAATAAAAGACTCTGTTGATGATATATATAAGCGTGGTGCAATTTATAAAATTCCGTGTAAAGATTGTTCAAATGTATATGTTGGTGAAACGGGCAGATGTTTTAATACTCGCTTATCGGAACATAAACGTGATTTGAAACCGATTAATTTGGCTAAACTAAAAGAAGACGATTTGAATAAAAAAACTGCATTGGTTAAGCATTGTTTTAATTGTGAACATAGGATTGATTTTGGTAATTTTGAAATATTGGATTATAACATTGACTATGATAAACGCAAATTTTTAGAATCATTATATATTAATAATACAAAAAATTCAATAAATGATAAAGATCGTAATGTTTTTCCAAAAATATATAGCAATATAAAAAATCTCAACTAATGTGGGTTTTCAACCTGTTAAATTTGTTTCTTTTGCACTTAGTAATTATGAAATCGTTATGTATGTTCGCTTCTCACCTTGTGTTTGTTGGTTTGTGTTTTTAACTTCTTGGTTTTTAAATACGGTGCGCGTTGTGTTCTGCTTTTACCTGAAGAAGTCCGCCCGATGCAACGGACGAAACGTCGTTGAGTTCTGCTCTAATAAATATTACGCCTTTTGTATTTGTTGAAGTTTTACTTGCCTCTGATTTTACCAGAAGAACAATGAATTTTAAAATAAGTTTTCAAAATTATTATTTTAACGTGCACTCGATACAACGGACTAACACAAAGAGAGCGATTTTCTTTCACCACCACGTATTTAAGCTTAAGCCGATCCTGAATAGGATCGGAGGATCACAAATAACTTAATAGCATTGAAAATCGTCCGTAACATTACTCCCTACAAAGACGGAAGCTACTAGCGGACGACTTTCATACAAACGGACAAAGACTTACACACGCATGTACAATATTAAATGACGCGATAAAGATTATAAGAATAAATCGACACGGACGATCCGAAACAATGCGTTATTGTTCTTCAATGCCTTCAAGTAGACATACCTTCCTCACATCTCGGACGAATGTAGAACGAGCAGTTCGAACTTTCACTCTGCGCACAAGGTTGCTGCTGTCGGGCATCACAGCCTCTACGATACCTTTAGGCCAACATCCGCGGCTAGCAGACTCATCGATAATGAGTACCATATCACCTGGTTTTAGATTTTGGGAGGTACCAAACCACTTCTGGCGAGGTTGAAGCAAAGGTAAATACTCCTTCAACCATCTGCTCCAAAATTGATCCGCCAGGTATTGAGTCTTCCTCCACGATCGTCGATATGCGTCACCTTTCATAAATACTCCAGGAGCTACACCAGGGGAAATAGAACCAGTTAGAATCATACTGGGAGTGAGCGCTGCAAGTTCATCAGGGCTGGAAGGTAAATAAGTTATTGGACGATCGTTTAAAATTCTCGCTATCTCGGTTATAAGAGTTAACAAATCAAACTCGTCCAACGTTGCCTCTCCGACCAATGATTGAAAAACTTTCCGAACAATACAAAAAAATGCTTCAGTAAAGCCGTTTTGATGTGAAGCTAATGGTGGCCCAAAGTGCCACGTGATTCTTTCTTGCAGCATTGCATCCTGAAAGTGTTTACTCTGCCAAATATCAACGGCGGACTTCAATTCCTTGTTGCTAGATATAAAATTCCCTCCGTTGTCGCTGTATACGTGACATACTCGCGTAATACGACGATTACCAAATCTTCGGAATGCTTGAATAAAGGCAGAAGCATCAAGCGACTGAACAATCTCGAAATGCACAGCTCTGGAAGCCAAACAATTAAAGATACAAACATAACGCTTGACATTGTTCCTTCCTATGCGTACATATAATGGACCATAAGATCGGTTCCACAACTCTGAAAGGGGGGACTTGGAGTAATTCGGTGAGCTGGCAGATCTCCCATCTTTTGCTCTCCCGCTTTCGCTTTCCAAAAATTGCAATTAAGGCATGAGCGCAAGACTTCCTTTATAGTCGACCTTCCTTTCAGAATCCAGTATTTTTGATTCAAGGCATTCAGGGTGTGGGAAGTGCCCATGTGTCCTTCTTGGACATGATAAAACATGATCAATAATTTAGTAACTGCATGCTTAGAAGGCAAAAGTATTGGATGTTTGACCGACTCTTCGACGGGCACGTTTTGCAAACGTCCACCAACACGCAACACTCCCTTAACCAAATATGGACTTAAGGATTGAATCAGTCGCAAGCACGGAAATTTTCTCAATTGATCCTTCGTCAATTGTTCAATTTTAGCATCGAAATCAGGATGATCATGCAAGAGACACAACACATCGGAGAAAGATTCTCTTTGTGTGGCTTTCACAATAGCCATAGTAGCTGAAGTTAATTCTTCGACAGTCATTAAACCTCGCGGCGGTGGATCGCAATTTGGTGAAACTTTCGATCGCAGAAACTGTTTGTATCGCAACAACCAAGCAACCGTGCGCTGCAGAGCACGAAACCTCGAATAATAATTCAGCAAATATGAAATATTATCAATTGTCGGCTCGAAGTGCGTCGAACAAATCTTGGTCTTCTTCATCTCAGGATCGTCTTCTTGGAGCTCTTCTACAAATGCTGGCTGTTCGGGCCACTCACTTCTATCACCGAGTAAAAACTGAGGTCCATGAAACCACAAATCTGCTGAGGTAGCTTCCTCAGGAAACAAACCACGCGAAGCAATATCTGCTGGATTTAAGTGAGTCGGCACGTAACGCCATTGTTCAACTGATGTCAAGGTGTGTATCATTTCAAGTCTATTAGCCACAAAGGTTTGAAATCGCGTACTCATATTCCGAATATAGCGCAGCACAAGTCCATAAAACAACACAATTTAAATCATATTCAAGCTCATGTCGAATCATTACTGCAAGTTTAGCGCCAATTACTGCAGCAGTTAGTTCAAGTCGTGGTACACTAATAATATTTACTGGGGCAACACGAGACTTTCCCATTACTAAAGCACAGCTTATATGATTATCGGAATAAATAAAACGCAAATATGCACAAGCGCCATAACCATCAGTGGATGCGTCACAAAAAACATGCAACTCGATTGATTTTACTTCCCGGTCCGTACATTTATAGGTTCTAGCGAAGGATATTGCTTCTAAATTAGGGAGTGCTTGCAACCATTGAATCCAAAGTTTACCCAAACCTTCCGTGACCGAAATTAATTCATCCCAGGGTAGCCCCATTTGACATGCCTTTTGCAAAATTTTCTTAGCGGGTAGAATGAAAGGTTGCAACAACCCTAAGGGGTTATAAGTTTGTGCGACCATCGACAGAAGCTCTCGTCGCGTACAGGTCTTTTCTTGTATGCTTACTTTCACCTCGAACCGGTCAGCGTTGGCGTTCCAGAAGACACCCAAAGCCTTTTGCGTAGGCAGTTCCCGCTGATTAAGGTCTACGATACCAGACGCTCGATCACTCTGAGGAACGGAACTTAATACCTGCTTGTTGTTTGAAAGAAACTTGGTCAACTTAAAACCGCCACTATCAAGTAACTTGCACAACTCCTTTACAAGATTAATTGTCTGATCTACCGTGGAACACGACTTGCACAGATCATCAACATAAAAATTTTTACATACCGTTTGGACGGTTTCATCACTTGCGCCAGTCAAATTCTCCCTCGCAGCTCGGCGCAATGCAAACGCTGCAACGCTGGGCGACGAAGTGGCGCCAAAAAGATGAACACGCATTTTATAATCGATAGGCGACCTGCTCATATTGTTATTAGGAAACCAGAGGAACCTAAACACATCGCAATCTTTTTCATCCACAAGGACCTGGAAAAACATGCTCTTTATGTCCGCCACCACAGCACAGGCTTCTTGCCTGAAACGCAATAAAACTCCAACAAGGTTATTTGTCATATCTGGGCCTTGAAGAAGCGTATCATTAAGTGAAAATCTCTTATATTTTGCACTACAATCAAAAACTATTCTAAATTTTGTTAAAGCTGAAGTGCAATGATGCGGTACATACCATATCTTATCCTGTTTTTCAGAAGTCCCAGCTGGCACTGGACCACAATATCCGTTCGACACCATCTCGGTCATATTCTTGCAATATTTGGTACCTAATTTTGGATCAGACTTTAGCCTCTTAACAAGACCTTTCAGACGTATTTTAGCCATCTTCCTGTTATTTTCAAACTCAACCTTATCGTTCTTCCAAGGGAGTGCAACCTTATGATGCTTACCGACTTTGACAGCTGATTTTTCCATTATGTCTAAGGCCCGTTTATCATCAATTGATATGCAAGCATGTTGCGGTAGGTTAATATCAGTAAAATCTTGATTTAGCACCTTTAAAAGTTTTTGACAGGAATTTCAGAGGGCACTGACTCCCTCACAAAATTTACATACACAGTTAAATTAGTGCCATCTGTTTGGCTGGCATGGTTAGCTCCCCACAATGTCCACGTTAAAATAATAATTTTGAAAATAATTATGTTGTAACCGATAGTGAACGTTAATTATATGAAGAATCGTTAGCTCTATTAAAACACGAAGAAGTGCGAAAACGAATTCACTAACTCGAAAGGTCAGAAAATAATCAAATAACACTCAACACAATAATCAAATAAAGGTATTTAATAATTAAACACTCACCATTAATAATCACGAGTATAGAGAAATTCGCCTCGGAGATGCCTTGATTAATAGATGACCAACAATTTTCAAAATTATTATTTTAACGTGCACTTGATACAACGGACTAACACAAAGAGAGCGATTTTCTTTCACCACCACGTATTTAAGCTTAAGCCGATCCTGAATAGGATCGAAGGATCACAAATAACTTAATAGCATTGAAAATCGTCCGTAACACTCAGAGGTTCGCCAAGACAGACTAAGATTTAGACGGCCATTTGTGCCAGCTGAGTGGAATCTTTTAAACAATCTTGCTGGACTTGGCATCCGCGCTTCTGAGTGGAAAAATCATAAATAGAATGCGGAGTACTGAGAATACTCTGTGTTTTCATATGCAGGACCAGTGCCAGACCTGTTGGGATAAGCTTGCCCGGAGCAGCTTGGGTTAACCCTTAACCCTTTAAGGACATAAGTTTTTTAAATTTCAGATCCTTTCGAAAATTGGTTTTTATGTGTTGTTAGAGGTTCTTAGACACTACCAAAAAAAAAAATAATAATTTTTTTTTTTTTTATTAATTACAGCATGGTTCATATATGACCCAGTGTCCCTTAACGGTAAAATTTTTTCGCCACTCAGTGCAAAAATACTTATCAATCACTGAACTTTTAAAAAAGGTTATTAAAGTAAAAAAGCATTGCAGGTGAAAAAATTAATTTAACTAAACTTGCATTTAATGAAAGTACTTTTTAATTAGAGTTTTGATTGCTTTGCTAATTCTCTTTTGCAACGAAACACTGTAATAAATACCCAGTGTGTGCATATAAATTTATTCATACAGCAAAAAATCAATTCTACAGATACAAACATATTTACTCTTTATATCCATGATATGCAGCAAAGCAATTGCGACTATTAACAAAGCATGAAAAAACATTGCATTCAACACAAAAATTGTTGGTTTTTATGTCTTTTTTGTTACTTGTGCAGACCTTGCATCGGTTTCGTTTTGGCCCTTTTTTCATAGTATGTCTACAGTTTGAGTCTGGTTTTAAATATTTTGCAGCTCTCAGGGATTGGTGAACCGAACTTGATGGTGCATTTCGTTTTCTGGAACAATAATTTCCAATCAAGCATCGTGCAATAACACGACGATACGATTTAACATCCAGCTTTTTTATCTCTTGATGAGTATCACACAACTGTTAAAGATAGTTGCAGAATTGTTAGTAGCAATGTCAATAAGATCAAAAACAACTCTAAGGTAGTATTTAATTTTGGATTTGTGGTCAAATTGGTATGTAACTTCTTTTTGGTCCATTAAATCAACACCCCCCATATATTCATTATATTTTTATATAACAGCAGGGCAAGAAATTGATTGCTTTTCACAACCAGCAATTCTGCGCTTTACTTGATGTTTTGGGTTGACAGCTAAAAAATTTGAAATCATGTAAACAGGTTTGTTGTCTAACCACTTGTTGAAGAAAACATGATTATTCTCTAAAGACAAAGCATCACCTCTCTTTAGATCTTTTTCTGCCAAAATTAATTGCTCGGGAAGATTTTTTCTACTAGTTTGCACAGTACCAGCACTAAATATTTTTTTCTGGTAAAGAATGGCCTGTAGCATTGGAGAATTAAAATAGTTGTCAAAGTAAACTTGGCAATTTAAGCCCTCAAGTTTTTGCGTTAGTGACAGCACCACTCCTTCTCCTAAACCATATTGAACACTACCTTTCTTTTTTCCCATATATAAATCAAATTTAAAGTGGTATCCAGTTTTGGAATCACACCTGCACCAAACTTTGAAACCCCATTGAATTGGCTTTCCCTTGACATACTGACGCATTATGTTGTGCCCCTTGAAACATATCATATGTTCATCGATTGATTGAAATCAATAGGCAGATAAAAAACATTTATTAAAATGTTCTAAAACAGGTCTGAGTTTAAAGGCTCGGTCATGGTTGGGATCATTGCGATCAGTCATTAGAGAATTATCATTAAAATGTACTGTAAGTATCTTCGAATCTCCTCAAACATTTTTAAACTCATTACATTAGCTATATACGGTACCCCAAGATCTGGATCAGTCGACCAATAGTCTCTTAATGCTGGTAGGGCATGATACCCCATGACCAAATGCATACAAAAAAATGCCTTCATTTCAGCCACATCGGTAGTAAAGACATGCCCAGTTAGCTGGCTGTACAAGACAGTTTGGGGAATAATTATGTTTGTAATAAAATCAGTAAATTTGGAAACATACTCAAAAACTTGATATGGTGTTATATCACCAAGCAAGTCATTTTCTATTAGTACTTTGCTATATTCTAATTCTTTTTCGAAATTTTCTGGTTCTTCATATGCTGCTTTTTGATTTTTTGATAAAGCTTTTTTTCATTTAAACTCAATATTCTTGAAATGTTCTTGGTTTTCTTCAGGTTGCTCTTCAGCTTCATTTTCAGGCTGAGTTGCAGCTGCCTGAGGGGGTTATATGGTAACTTCAAGAACACCTGAATCACCTTTCTCTTTAATAACTTCTACATCTTTTTCTAGAAAACATAAATCTTCATCATAAAGAGTGAGTTTTTGCTCATCATTACTGTTATCAGCAAATAGAACGTGATTTACTTCAATTTCATCAAGATGAAAAAGCTTTTTTCTTATTGACATCACAAAATTAATTACCTCTAAACTACCTTTGAGCTATACAGCCTACACAATTTTTCCTAAAAGTGAAATAAGTGAATATTTACAAGTTATTACGACTAAACAGAAAAAACTACTTTGCTTTCACCACCTTGGGGCAAGGTAATCGTACAATATTTACAGATTTTATGAATAAATATTCAACAAAAAATTAATGGCTCTTGTTTAGTATTCGCCGCATTTAGTTAAATAACGACAAGCGTTTTAAAATTCTTGCTGTGGCACGCAACTCGTTCCATCTGTGTCTACCAGGGTTGCGGAGTCGGAAGATTAAGATCCGACTCCGACTCCGACTCCGAGAATTTCTAAATTTCCGACTCCGACTCCGACTCCGCTCCCGACTTTGACTTTGACTACGACTCCGACTCCGACTCCGACTCCGACTCCCGACTCCGACTCCGACTCCCTACTATGAGCAAAATATTTTTCTTAAATTAAATTTAACTAAGCAAAAATCATCCTTTTAAGTTGTTAGTTGCACAAAATAAGTCAGGTTTTTTTAAATACATAAAAAGATATTTACTTTAAAAGATTATGTACATGTATATGAATGTATATACCAGGGGTGCAAAAACACATTCGCGCGACCAGAAAATTTGCCCGTGCGACGTAAATCAGGGACGTCCAACCCGTGGCCCGCGTAAAGGTTTTGAGTGGTTCACGCAGTATTTTTTGAAGCCCTCTGTCGCGTCAAGTTTGGCAGAAATGGAAAATAGATTTGTGTGAAAACCTTGTTATTTTTTAAAGTTCATTATAATTTTGGGACGAAAAAGTCGGAAATCTGAGACTAATTTTAGGCGAAGACCTTTTTTTTTCTTAGAGATCACTATGATTTTTCGACAAAAAGTCGGAAATCTGAGACTAATTTTAAGTGAAGACTTTTTTTTTTAGAGATCAATGTATTTTTTTTGGAGATCAAAGTCAAAATGGCCCTGGGCTCAAAAACGTTGGACAACCCTGATGTATGTGCTACTAAAAATTTCTGTGTGCTACTAAAGTTAACAAAAATTTTTGCACCCCTGGTACATACATATATAACTGCAAATTACTGTTGCTAATCGGAAGAGTGCTCAATGACTTCAATAGTCAGAACGATTATTCCTGATTATCAAAACACAAATATTAAAAAATATTGTATTAAAATAGTCCCAACAGACTGTTTCACCTGTAAGGCTAATCAGGGGACACAGTTAAAATAAATTTTTACGCTTCAGATTAAAACTCGCATCTTAGAAAAATAACGCTACCAAAAGCTTGGGTTTAAACGATTATTTTACTAAAATAAGTGATTGATTAGCAAATAATTACTTTTGTTACGAGATATTAAAAGAAAACATGCTGTAATGTTGCACATAGATGTATTCTTAAACTTGACCAAGTTGCCGAAAAGATTACCGGTAAAGCGTAAAAAAATTTATGGATTATTGAAAGTGTTATAAAAGAATCTTTTTATAAAAAAATGATTTTATAACACTCTCTTTTAACGAATGATCCATACAAATGTTTTATACAGTATAAAAAAAATTTTTATAGCACTTACTCTTAACTAATGATCCATAAACTTTTCTACACTTTAATTTTTTCGGCAACTTGGCCAAGTTTAATACATCTAGAAGTATGCGCAACATTACAGCATGTCCTCTTTTGATATCTCGTAACAAAAGTAATTATTTGCTAATCAATCACTAACTTGGGTAAAATAATTGTAAAAACCCAAACTTTTGGTAGCGTTATTTTTCTAAGATGCGAGTTTTCTTCTGAAGCCTAAAAATTTATTTTAACTTTCAATTTTTGTTTATTTTATTTCTTTCAACGTAAATAATATTACTTTTTTTAATTGTTGAGCCTCACAGGCGAAGCAATTTGTTGGAACTATTTTTATACAACATGTTTCTTTTTGTTATATTTATGTTTTGATAAATACGTATATACATATAATCAGTGGCGGCTCGTACATAGGGGCCACAGGGGCCGGGCCCCACTAAAAATTTGACTTAATAATATGTGAATTTTTAAAGAGAAACCCTATATTAAATATCAAAATGTTTACATGCGTGCCAAGATAACAATTAACCGAAAAACAACGAGAAATATTTTCAAATATTTTCTGAAGTCTCTTCAAAACGATCCAGAGGGGCCCACATATTCTGGCCCATTTACAAGCTAACCAACTCACGCGCCATGCTTTGTGAAGATTTTACCATGCAAGTCAATAGCACAAAATTGGGGCCAGCGATGTCTGGCCCAAACAGACGTAACTTATAAGCGGACGTTAGCTGCGCCTGTCCGTGTGCAGCCTTAAAGAATTAGTTATTATTCAGTTGATATTGGGTAATGTTGTGCATTGTTTTGTGAGACAGCAGTTTCTGCTTTTCAGCGCATGTTTTTTCACAGCTGTGGTTGTTTATCAGTTATGTTCATTTTCATTTATGAATAACATGCTTAGTTTATTTATATTTTATATCATTTTCGTATTTCCAGATCAAAATAATTTAACTTCAAACAAGCTATTCCAGTAAATGGTGTCAAATTACTCACTAGCGAATACTACAATATCGATATCGCGATAGCGAATATCGCATTTTTTGCTAAAAATTTATTTACACCGCTTTTAAATTTAGGTAGTCTACGAATAAAACTTTTTGACATTTCAATAATTGTTTTTCTGGCTCCACCATTAATGAAAGCCACGAGCCGCCACTGCATATAATTATATTATATACACAACCCATTAACTATAATTCTTATTGCGTTTGAATGAAACATTAATACAAATCACATTTGGAAAACTAACTCGAAATGGCATACGTAACTCGAAACTAAATATGTATTCTATACTTAATGTTTATCACATTTTCTGAACATCAAAGTATTTTATGGATAATCATGATGTTATCTCTAGTCTATTTTACAGTTATTATTTTTCCCATGGTAAATCGAACCCGCGACAAACCTTAATGTTAATACAATTAATGCAGGGGTGCAAAAATTTTTGTTAACTTTAGTAGCACACAGAAATTTTTAGTAGCACATACATCAGGGTTGTCCAACGTTTTTGAGCCCAGGGCCATTTTGACTTTGATCTCCAAAAAAAATACATTAATCTCTAAAAAAAAAGTCTTCACCTAAAATTAGTCTCAGATTTCCGACTTTTTGTCGAAAAATCATAGTGATCTCTAAGAAAAAAAAAGGTCTTCGCCTAAAATTAGTCTCAGATTTCCGACTTTTTCGTCCCAAAATTATAATGAACTTTAAAAAATAACAAGGTTTTCACACAAATCTATTTTCCATTTCTGCCAAACTTGACGCGACAGAGGGCTTCAAAAAATACTGCGTGAACCACTCAAAACCTTTACGCGGGCCACGGGTTGGACGTCCCTGATTTACGTCGCACGGGCAAATTTTCTGGTCGCGCGGTGCGAGTGCGCGACCGTGTTTTTGCACCCCTGAATTAATGACTTGTGTAGGGCGTGGGTGTAGGACTAGACCCTGAGTGTTGTCTCCTGCGTGTTAGGACTGCATCACATGTAGTCGGTTCGAAATTCAATGAGGTATGCATCACTGACGAACTTTAACAAGAGCAAAACTCGAGTCTGGTACTTTTTGTTTTAGGTGGCTTAGTTTTGTTTTTATCAGTAGGTAATGAGGTTAAAACGTAAATATAAAAATTTCATACTTGTAAAAATTTTTACAAATGTTAGTAATAACTATGGAATTTATTGACAATGAAAATTCAAAAACAAAAGTTTATAAAAGCAAAAGAAGCAAAAAAACCATATGTAAAAGAATTAAAAATTTAAACACACAATTATAGACTACAAGAAAAACAATAAAATGCGACTAATTTTAGAATTATCCTGAATCACCAACTGCATAAAAAGAAACTCAAGAGAAAAATGTTGACATTTCCATACCAATAATAAGCTCATCCTTATATCTCTCAAATAAATTTCAGCCATTAGTTTGATGGCATGAAGTCCATCTTCTTCACAGAAATTTATGGTTATATATTGATAGTAAGAATATATATGTGAATTTTGTCGGATTTTGTAAACCAAATAAAAGGGGGTCTGTAGTTTCTATCTCATGAATATTTCAATTATTGTAATTTTGTACAAGACTGAACATGCAGGCTCCCTGCCGTTTATTGACATTCATATTAGGAGATTATCAAAAAATTCACCTTGGTTCTAAACTTTTGGTTGATATTTTTTTGAAAGAATAGAGCAAGAAGACTAAGTTTTAATTTTCAAAAATTTTAATTTAATAATTTGCTCGTAAAAACAAAATTGCTTCTGTGAGTTTCTTCTTTATTGCAGCCCTTTGGTCTATTCTGATGAACCTTAGTGATAAAAACACACGTTCAACACTCGCTTCTGTTGGAGGAAGTACTTATTTAAAGACATGTCAAAAATATAAAAAAAGAGGGGGGCATTTTGGAGGTTGAAACGGATTAATGGCATTTACATTAATTTCAATGGAAAAATTCTCTTTGTCATTGGAGTAAATTGAGGTACAAGCTCGGTCACGGAACGAACTAAACTCGTATGTCAAGGTACCACGTATTATAGAAAGAGGCTGCTCAAGATAGTAAATTGATTATGCACCTGGCATTTGCTTCCTGTCATTGGATTGAAGAAAGGGAAGCAACTAAATAGGCTGCCCGAGCATAGCATTACGCAAAATATTATTTGCTTACAAATTAAAATGTAAACTTTTTATGAGTCGCACGCTGTGTCGCGTGATACGCGGCAAGGTTCTCTTAAAAAGATTGCTGTACTGCACTCCACTGGCGCGCGCGGCTAACATCACTAATACGTAAAGAAAGTGGACATGAGGAGTCGGAGTCGGATAAAATATTCCGACTCCGACTCCGACTCCGACTCCTTCCGAAAACCTCCGACTCCGACCGACTCCGACTCCGACTCCGACTCCGACTCCGACTCCGACTCCACAACCCTGGTGTCTACTCGAGGCAACTTTTATCAAAACCAAACATCCGGTTTTATGTAAGCAAAAGGAATTTGTTTACACATTGAAACTTTTCAAATAACCTAAGTTGCAAGTAACAGTGTTTCTCCTGGGTAAATGCACATAGTGCGTTTCTCCTTTCCGAGATTACACTGTATTGCACCACACTGTGCAATTGTGCCTTTCTCCTTTCCGAGACTGCAGCACCTTTCTCCCAACTGTTGAGACTATAAATACCTTGATTTTCTCTGGTTCGTCCCATTTTGACGCGATTGCCACTGATGAGAGCGTCACGAAAAGCTTATGGCTCCGAAAAAATCGACTTTGTTTAAAGCGATATTAAAAAAAACTAACAAAAAAACTTTTGCTTCCAAAATGCAAAGCATATAAGTTGTTTTGCATTGAAACATTATCTACATATTTTATAATCATTTAGTTTTACCTTTGAGGGACACTGGGTCATATGTGACCCATAGTGGTTTTTGGTTATTTTTTAAAATCAAAAAGCTTTGATAATTCAATAATAGTACTTTTGTATCATTTAAAAGAACCTAATCTTAAAAATTAAAACTCAAAATATTTATAAAAAAATTATTTTCTATTAATTAAGATGGTTATTTAAAGAACAAAAAAAATGCAATTTTAACCTTTAAAAAAATTTGAAAAACGACGTTAAAAAAGATAAAAATGTCCAATCTTTTTTTTTTAATTAAACTTAAGTTATTCTAAAATCCAACTGACTAAAAATAAGTTTAATTTTTTTGTCAGATTGTCCGTAATATAAAAAAATATTCATGGATCATATATTCATGACCCAGTGTCCCTCAAAGGGTTAAACGTCAAATGTCAACTTGAAGCAACAAAATGAACTTTAAACTTGTTCTCTCGTGTTTTTCAAGTCCGTGCGAAAGACCGGTGTTAATCCAAAGTAGCATTTCTACTAATTATGCTTTTGGAACAGTTTTAGTATATCTTTAGTTTTTGAGCACGTTTTAATTCTATAGTTATAAATATGCGGTTTTAGACTAGAATTTCATTTTTACAAGCAAAATTTGAAAGCTTGGTGGAAAGTACGTACAAATCCAATTTTTTTTATGTGTAGTAAAAGATTCGAGGATTCCAAAGAAAAATTTTGGAAAGCGTTACCACTTTAATTTTTTCCATAAAAAGGAAAAACGGTTTGTTACTTCAAAGAAACGCTGGGCATTACGTACCAGAACATGGAAGCACAAAGTAAATGTTTTTACTGCTCGTTGCCAAAAGTTTGGCTAGCCCCTTGCAAGAAATGAATACTATAAGTTTACAGAAACTTATTTGGCAACACTGTAGTTGACCAATGGTACTTTTTGTGTAGTGTTGTTTTTTCAGAATAAGTTTGAATTGGAATATATGGTAAAAATTATGTGGAGATGCAAGTATAGGTTGTAGATTTTGTCTTAAACTTTGTAATTACTCGGTGTGGGAGAAGGTTTGAGTTTGATTTTTCTTTATTTCAGTATAAACTCAATTGTAAACTGCTTGAATAGGCAGAGAAGTCAATTCAGGTTTTTTCAAGAAGTCACCGTAAGGGATGACGAGTGCCTCAGCCTGCAGAGTAAAGTAATAAAGAACGTTCATTTTGCTTGCAGTGAGGCTTTCGATGTTCAGCTGAAGAATAGTGGGTCTTTGAAACTTTTTGGCAATGTGCCTTGAAAAGGGCAGTTTTTTCCAGGCATTTCCCCGTCCTAAAAAGGATGTTTGCCGATTAGCAGATTCTTGCTGAACATCGGAATGGGTAGATATTCTTCCGTTTTGGCAGATTTGGTTTTGGATCTATCATGTTTGAGAGCAATAACAGACGTACTCACGTCCCAGGCTGCAAGAAAGCACCTGCCATCTGGGACAAAAAGCACTCTAAAACCGACGTTTCACCCTTACTACTCGTGACAGCAAGCAAAGCAGATTACATTGCGTAAAAAACGACGTTCCTCAGGGGTCGGTTTTGGCTCCCCTCCTATTTAACATTATTCTGATTATTTAGCATTGTTGCACTCTTCTGAAAACTGGAAGAACTTGAAGGGACTTTAGGCCAAGACATGTCTACACTTTTAGCGTATTTCCAGACTTGGAGGTTGAAGCTCTGTCACACTAAGACGGTGATGGCGGCCTTTCACATGAATCACAGAGAGGCCAAGCGTCAGCTAAACGTCTATAGCAATAATAAACGTATACCGCTCTGTCCAACCCCTACTTATCTTGGGGTAAAACTGGACAGATCGCTCACGTTTCGTCACTATCTAGTAGCATTGTGCAAAAAACTCATACTATATACAAACACAAGGTACAGCAATGATAACTAAAATGGCACCCAAGTATGCCAATATCTTTATGCACCAATAAGAAACTAAACTAATGTCCCAATCTTCTAAAAAAACCTTTCAATATTTACGTTATATAGAAAATATTTGGATGGTTTGGACACACAGAAAATATACCTTACTCGAATTTATTGATAATGCCAACCGTTCACACCCTACCACCAAATTCATTTACTCGTTTTCCCCTGAGAAGTAAACTTTCTGGACACAAAGGTACATTTAATTAATAATCGCATGGAATCTGAACTTTACACAAAACCCACTGACACCCACCATTACCTTCTTCCCGGTTCTTGTCACCCACGTCACATAATCAAAAATATTCCAAAAAGTTTAGCACTGCGTATCAAATGCGTTTGCTTCACAGCAGCCTATTTTGAAAAACTTGCCGCTTGTCTCACCTCATACTTAGTTTCACGATCTTATAAAAAAATGCATATCCGGAAAATAATTGATGAAGTCAGAACTATACTGAGAAAAATTTACTAATATCTACCCCAAAATCAGCTAGCGAAAAGACACCTTTTATTAACCATTTTCCACCCAGGACTACCCGAATTTAATTCAATCTTTAATAAATTTGATAACTTACTATCAGGAGATTCTTGTTTAGAAGCTATTTTTTCAAAAAACCCATAATTTTTTGTAAAACTCTTAGGGATATTTTAGTTAAATCGGCATTAAAATCAACGCGTAGGACTTTTTTAACCCACAGATTTTTTCAATACAACAGACATAACTGTTCTACATCCAAACATTCAAGCTTTCATTCTAACCATATTACTAAGACATTCAACATACGCGGATACATTATTTGCAACTGTACTAACTTGATTTACATAATTACCTGCTCCAAATGTCAAAAGCAATACGTAGGCAAAACAGGTAGAAAATTAAAAACACGGATAACAGAACATCTTCGTAAAATTTGCGAACACACAAACACTATTATCTGTCCACATTTCAACACTACAGATCATAGCATAGAACACACGCAAGTCAATACCATAGAACAGGGGTCGGCAACCCCGGGCACACGGGACGTAATCAGATGAAAATCAGAAGTAACAGCCAAATCTTTTCTAGTTTTTGCAAAAATACAGCAAGCTAACAGTCTATAAAATTTGTAGGACCAAAAATTTAGAATATATTCCTCCTGCAATCGGAGACTGTCAATCAAGTAGTATCTTTAAGAGAAAATTGACTTAACATCTTTTAAATCTTTTGCAAATACCTGGATAAATTAAACTTCTTCCTCATGCTTATTAATTTGTTCTGCTGCTTGTTTGTTTTTGCTTTTGATTTTCAGAGAGACAGACATCCACCTTTACAGTATTTATTTTCTGATTCGAAGACATGGGATGAAGACTATGCCAAGTTTTTCTTTTCAAACTCTACAATTGTGTTTATATTTTGAGGCTGCATTTTCTCTATATATCTGTTATTCTTTCATTGTAATTTAAACTATGACGTACTTCTTATTTAAGTAAACAACTTTATTTTATTGCGTCATGTGTATTTGAAATGGTCCTTTTGACCCATGTCAAGATTTCTTTAGGTGAGTTTCTTTGCCTGCCAAGACCCTTTTGGTCATAGACTCGTTGTGATCAGGGTTGCGGAGTCGGTGGGAGTCGGAGGTTTTAGGAAGGAGTCGGAGTCGGACTGACAAGAGTACAAGGAGTCGGAGTTGAAATACTTTATCCGACTCCGACTCCTGATGTCCAATTTCTTTACATATTAGTGATGTTTACCGCGCGCGGCAGTGGAGTTCAGTGCAGTAATCTTTTTAAGAGAACCTCGCCGCGTATTGCGCGACACAGCGTGCAACTCATAAAAAGTTTACATTTAAATTTTAAGCAAATATATTTTGCGTAATTCTATGCTTGGGCAGCCAATTTAGCTGCTTCCCTTTCTTTATTCCAATGACAGAAAGCAAATGCCAGGTGCTTAATCAATTAGCCTACTACCTAAGCAGCCTCTTTTTATAGCACAGTGGTACCTTGACATACAAGTATAATTTGTTCCGCGACCGAGCTTGTACCTCAATTTGCTGGTATGACAAAGCGAATTTTGTCATTGAAATTAATGTAAATGCCATTAATCCGTTTCAGCTCCTGAAACGCCCCCGTTTTTTTTTTATGTGTCTTTAAATCAGTACTTTCTCCAACACAAGCGAGTGTTGAACGTCTGTTTTCATCATTAAGGCTCATCAGAACAGACCAAAGACTGCAATGAAGGAGAAACTCACAGAAGCAGTTTTGTTTTATCAAGCAAATTATTAAATTAAAATTTTTAAAAAATAAAACTTATTCTTCTTGCTTTTTTCTTCCAAAAAAATATCAACCAAAAGTTTAGAACCAAAGTGAATTTTCTAATAATGTCTTAATATGAATGATTATAAATGGCAGGGAGCCTGCATGTTCAGTCTCGTACAAAATTACAATAATTGAATTATCCATGAGATAGAGAGTACAGATTCCTTTTATTTTGTTAACAAGATCTGACAAAATTCACATATACTATTCTTACTATCAATATATAACCATAAATTACTGCGAAGAAGATGGACTCTATGTCATCAAACTAATGGGTAAAGTTTATTTGAGAGAAATAAAGTCTGAAAATGGTAACATTTTTTCTGATGCTTCTTTATATGCAATGGATGATTCAGGAAAATTGTGAAATTAGTTGCATTTTGTTGTTTTTCTTGTAGTCTAAAATTGTGGGTTTTAAATTTTTAATTCTTTTGCTTATGGTTTTTTGTTTCTTTTGTTTGTATAAATTTTTGTTTTCAAATTTTCATTGTCAAGAAATTCTATAGTTATTACTCACATTTGTAAAAATTTTTACAATTATAAAATTTTTAGATTTACGTTTTAACGTCATTACCTACTAATAAAAACAAAACTAAACCACCTAAAACAAACACCACCAAACTTGAGTTTTGTTCTTGTTAGAGCTTGTCAGTGATGTATACCTCACTGAGTTTCGAACCTACTAGTTGTAGTACCATATTCTGAAAACACTCAGGGTTTAGTCCAAAACCCACGGCCTACGCACGTCATTAATTGTATTAACATCAAGGTTTGTCGTGATTTCGATTTACCATGGGAAAAATAATAACTGTAAAATAGACTAGAAATAACATCATGATTATCCATCAAATACTTTGATGTTCAGAAAATGTAATAAGCACTAAGTATAGAATATATATTTAGTTCGGAGTTATGATGTATGCCATTTCGAGAAGTTTCCAAAATGTAATTTGTATTAATGTTTCATTCAATCACAGTAAGAATTATAGTTAATGAGTTGTGTATGTAATATAATTATATGTATATACCTATTTATCAAAACACAAATATAAAAAAAACATGTTTTATTAAAATAGTCCCAACAGACGCTGTTTTGCCTGTGAGGCTCATCAAGAAACACAACAACTAAAATAAGCAGTATTATTTACGTTGAAAAAAAATACGCAAAAATTAAAAATTAAAATAAATTTTTACGCTTTAGGTGAAAACTCGCATCTTAAAAAAAAACGCTACCAATAGCTTGGGTTTAAATGATTATTTTACTAAAGTCATTGATTGATTATTAAATAATTACTTTTGTCACGAGATATTAAAAGAAAACATGCGGTAATATTGCGCATAGATGTATTAAACTTGGCCAAGATGCCGAAAAGATTAAAGCGTACAAAAGTTAATGGATTATTAATTAAGAGCAAGTGTAATAAAAAAATTCTTTTACACTGTATAAAACATTAATATGGATTGTGAGTTAAGAGAGAGTGTTATAAAAACAATTTTTTATAAAAAGATTCTTCTTTAACACTTTCTTTTAACTAAATGATCCATACTATTTTTTATGCTTTCATCTTTTTGGCAGCTTGGCTAAGTTTAAGAATACATCAATGCGCAACATTACAGCATATTTTCTCTCATATCTTGTTTCAAAAGTAATTATTTAATTATTAATCAATGACTTTAGTTAAATAATTGTTTAAACCCAAACTTTTGGTAGCATTATTTTTCTAAGATGCGAGTTTTCATCTGAAGCATAAAAATTTATTTTAACTTTGTCCCCTGATGAGCCCTACAGGTGAAACAGTCTGTTGGGACTATTTTAATAAAATGTTTTTTTCAATATTTGTGTTTCGATAATCAGGAATAACCGCTCTGACTATTGAAGTGATTGAGTACTCTTCTGAACAGCACCAGTAATTTGTAGTCATATATGTAAATACATTAATATACGTACATAATCTTTTAAAATAAATATCTTTTTATGTATTTGAAAAACCTGACTTAATTTGTGCAACTGTCAACTCGAAAGAATGATTTTTGCTTAGTTAAATCTAATTTAAGATAAATACTTTGCCCTTACTAGGGAGTTGGAGTCGGATTGAAAGTCAGAGTCGGGAGTCGGAGTCAGAGTCGGTATTTTAGAAATTCTAGGAGTCGGAATCGGATCTTAATCTTCCGACTCCGCAACCCCGGCTGTGATCCCACCATGTTCCACCAACATAGCAATGCCTTAACACATGGCTCGTCTTGTTCATTTATTTATTTATATTTTTTTTCTTTTTTATTGTCATTGTGTATTTTCTTTTTTTCATTATATCATTCTATTAAAGGTGCTGCAACCATGCATATCCTTTCTACCTACTATTTTAATCTTTTCTTATTGCATGATATAACGTTCAGCGTTTTGTTACTTCTTCCTTTTTCTTGTTCTGCTTAGTGTTATGTGATCTATTGCCGTTATATGTGTCTTGTTTCACAGGCGGGACGAAAATAAAAGATACTGATATTGATATTGACTTTAACATGGGGTCTACTTTAAAGTCAATGGCAATAAAGCCATCATAACTTCAAATTTTCGGCTTTTAATATCTGCATTTGATAAGGAAATCTTTAAAATTATTTTTATTATTGACACAGCACTTGTGCTGATAAAATACACAGCAAAGTTGTTTTTTAATAAAGCTAAATTAGTGTAGTTATTGCTCATTGAGAATGCTGGTAAACCTCGGTATTTACCGTTCATAATATTAGCATTTTACAGCTATATAAGAAATTAATTAATGTATTAATTTATGAATTAGTTTATTATGATGCTCTGTATTATTTAAAAGTGCTTTGTGGTTCAAAAAATTGCTTTAAATTAAAATTTTTGTTTTTCATATTTTGCACCCCATTGAAATTTTCAACACCCATTCATTATATGAGAGGGTTTCTGAAAAAAAATTTTTTTAGTATAAGCATGTTTATTTATATGGATACCATATTTTTTTAAAAACTTCATACAAATTTAAATTTTAACGCCCCCCTATTATTAATATCTTTTAAAAACAAAAAAATGTTTTACGTTCGATCATCATCTGTTTCTTTTTATTTATAGTTATCTATAAAAGTTGAATAGACATTAGAATTAAAACCAATAAAAGTTATTTTTTTAATATCAAACACGGCCACAATTTAGCAAGTATTCTAAATAGCTTTTATTGAGTACAAACACCCGTGAAACAAGCTACTTTGAGTATTAATTGTTTACTTCGTTTGATCTGATCTACATTTAGCGTGCACCCAGAATTTTATTCCAAGAGCGTATACACCTGGTGTAAACCAGGTCTTGTGATTTATTTACAAACTTAAGCAAGAATGAATTCACATAAAGGAACAGAATAGTAGGAAAAACCCGGTACATGATTAAACATTCCACTATTCCTAAAACGTCCAGGTTTGAAATTGACATGGATCATTATTTTTGTTCGGTCACTTTTGCTAGAAGGATCGCCAGGATACCACCGAACATATCCAGTTCTTCCGTTCCTCAATCTCACTCTTCCATTTCCCTGCATCAATAAATTAAAATTACTAAAATTTTTCCAAGTTACATAAAGCTATTTTAAAACTTAGGTTAATGATAAGATTTTAATTCTTTTTTGAGGGTACAGCAAAGATTCGATAAAGTACAAGGCCATTTTTCTTTTAATTTAGACTTATAATAATTTAACAAAGTTTCAAACAAAGGCTTTGATCAGCCCTTTACTGTAGGACTACACATTTGGGTGGAGTGAAAAAAAATTCTTTTTTGAAATTGAAAAAAATGATCAAACTTTATTTTTGGGTCTATATTTTAGTTAAAAGTAGTTTTATTGAGTTGCCTCCAAAATAAAAGCGGCCACCTCAACTAAAAGATCACAAGAAGGTCAAAACCTTGACTAAATCTTATATCATCAAAATCACTAGGGCTACAAAGTTTATTTTGGTGCAAAAATGCTAAAAATTTGCATTGCTTTTGACCACTAAAACAAATTTTTCTTCTATTTTGACTAGAAATCAGCTAAAAATAAAAAATATTCATTTTGGGTTAACAGCAACCAAAAATTATTAAAAATTTATAAATTGAACAAAAACGCTTTAATATTCTAATACGTTAACCCTATGTGGACAAATTTAATTTTGTGCACAATAAAATTATTTCAACTGTTTTTTAGTGACAGTAGCTTTCTATTATACAATATTTGACAAAATATTTTAAAAGATTTTATTTATTTTTGATATTTTTAAACGTGCCAGATCTGTCCCACTGATTCATAGTACGAAAAATCAACCGTTATATATCATGCAATAATTGAACCATAAAAGTCAAAAACGATTACACAAGTAATTTTACATTACAATTTGAATACTTTTAGCTTTTGTGAAATGTTTTAAAGCAGTTTTTATTATTGTTCAGGCAAAGAAACGTTTCGCATTTTATGCAAAAAATGTAGGTTTTGCTTGTGTACCCAGGCAGTTTGCATCTGGCTCTTTTTTCTTTGTAATCTGGATACTTTCTTCACTTTGAGGGTAGTTGTAACTAGATTCACAATAAACATGTTTATCATCAGAGTCACTTTCTCCTAGAAATTCATTTTTCCTCTCCCCATTTTCACCCCCCGCAATAGCTGCCCAATTCTTTATGCATAAAAATTTCGAACATTCATAAGTAATTTATTATTACACTATATTTACTCAAAATATTCAAAAAAACTGCAACATAACACTCAGATTATATTTAGATTTTCAGCATATAAATCAAACTTTATGTACCGTGTGGACAGATCTGGCATGTTTAAACTAATCGATACCACATTAATCACAATCAGCAAACATTTAAAAATTTTTATTGATGTAATAGAACTACTTTTACTAAATACAAAAAAATTTTATTTGGTCAAAAATTTGCTTGCTTATTAAGAACTACTTAATGCAAAATAGTAAGTATCAGCACTTTTCACTAACCTTGCCAAACAAGCAAAGAACCGACTATTACTTTTACATTGGTTGAAGTTTTAAGGTTTCCAACTCAAAACCACACCAACTAGATATGAAAAATCTAAGGAAGTTGTTTATTTAAAAAAATTTTTAAAAAGGTTCACTATATAAGTTTTTTTGATACGTGTTAGATATGTCTCATTTGTCCATAAAGGATTAGACACTTAAATATTAATCAAAAACGAAAACAAATTAAATGAAAACATTTAAATGCTTATTTTATTCCTAAATACGCTACTGTTTCTCAATAAATTTGTGGTTTGCGCATATTCTACTTTGGCGATTTTTGACTCTTATTGACTTTATATTTTGAGCAGAGGTGACAGAGCTTCAAGTTAGACTTGCCAGTTTAATTTTCCAGTATAAATTTTCAAGTTTTATTATGGACAAAAATGTTTTTTAAGAGATATTCAATTTTTCGTTGAAATGATAAGTTACAAAGGCTTTCTTCTGATATTAGGTTAAACAGGCCTATTTTATGCCAAAATTGTTGTAGGTATCCACTCCAAATAAAACACATACATAGGACTGACTCCAGTGTATTAATTTTTTCACTATTTCAAATTGCTATGTATTGCCCAGATCAGATGCTGTCAGCAATGTACCAAGCCAGCAACTTTTTTTTGATCCAATTCTCTCCACCTCGTGTTCGATAATACCCAATGCATGTAACCTTCCAATGCAACGTAACTGTGCAATTCTGCCGCATTAGAAATGAGAAAAAGGAACAATACCCATTTTTCCATGCACGTTAAAGCATATAAGCAAGCTGTTCTGGGAAAGCTGTTTCGAACAAGCCGGGTACCGGCCAAGCGCATACTGTATAATAAAAGCATGGAGCCGAGATGTACTCTCGCAGTGCTCCACGTTCGGTCTGTGATTCATTTACTGGGAAGCACTAATGTTTAATTCGACAAAAGTTTTCAGAAGATTTTGTGCAGCTGGTACAAATAAAACGATTAGACCTTAGTCATTTTCAGCAGGCTTTTGATTTTTGATACCCGATGAATAAGCTATAGTAAAGAACTAGAGCTATGCTCTGTCATTTGTGTGCCGCGAAAAAATGACAAACATACTCTTTGAAATAGAAAAAATTATGTTTCATTAAAGCAGCAACCAATAAATTTAAAAAATTCATTGTATACCTCATGTAATATCAATACATTTTATAGCTTTACGAAGTTTTGAACGCTTTTTTCACCTGCAGCTTTGTTTAATGGACAAAAAAGCCTGCCGATTTCAATCTAAATCTGTACAAATAAATTAATGACTTTTTTAATCAGCTGTCTTTCTGACCCGATTTATACACGATATGCGCAAATTGGTCACTATAGATGAAACTTGCAGACAATTTGCGCAAATTAGTAACTACCTTTTGCACCTGCGGCCCACTGGGATCAGAATGAAGAGCGACCTTCAAGCGCTTTCTTTAACTGTAGGAAATTCTCGCAATATTTCTACTCGTTCTGGCAAATCTTCAACCCCAGTTATGTTCAGTGACGTTCTTCAACCCCAGTTATGTTCAGTGACGTTCTTCAAACCCAGTTATGTTCAGTGACTCTGCGATTGGCCAACACCTTTTAGATAACCCTATTTGCTCCAAAAATTACAGTGAAGAAAAATTTACATTTCTTTAATTTGGTCGTTCGTCTTTTCATTTATTTGCTTTGGAACCCGTTAGCATCAAATCATGCAAGCCAAATTTATACCGCCAAAAAGAGTTTGTTTGACAACTTGAAACTCTTGCGTTGATCACGTGTTGGGACGTTTCTCTCATTTGACCAATCACCTTCGTGCAGCTTCATTTCAAAATCAACTAAATTTTTTTTCCTTCATTCCGACATTTATCTCTTGACGAGTGTCGGACGAAAAGCTTCGAGATTAGTTTTTTTGTTAATAATTTTAAAAATTTCTCATGTACATACGGTACGTTAAAGTACTTGTTCAAAAGTTAAAAAGCGTAATAAGGAAAAGGAATGATAAAATTAACAAAAATAGCATTATAAAACATATATAATTGGCTTTTTTTTATATCATTGTTCCTTCTTCTGCATGTTAGGTTTGTAGCAAAGCCTTAGTTAGAATCATCATCTTTATCATCATCAACAACATATCTTCTTACCCTCCTGACTCACAGGACTAGGTTGAAGGCGTTAAACTTAATGCCTCGCTCAAGCAATTAACCCAGGCTACTTTTTAAATATACAGAATATTTTGCTTTATTTAATTCTTTGTTATTTGTGTTTTATAGAGGTGCTTGGTAACGCCGCCAAGCGGAGAATACAGTAATGTTGTAAAGCGTGTTTTTCAAAGACACAAAAAATTGATGAAACTTGTATAGACCACGTCGGTCGCGTTTGTCATCAATAGGGCTTGCCTGTCTACACGAATATAATCCATGTAAAAAATTTTTGTTTTGTTTTTTTTACATTTCTTTTTATAAAACAAAATTATATTGTGATGAAACAACCTTGTTTCCTCTAATACAACTTCTATATATAACTCATAACTCTCTTTGCAAGCTTTGTTGTTCTTCCTTTTTCTAATCCGCAGTCTTAATTGTGTTTATTATAAAATAATCATAATTGTGCTTGATTTGATCTAATCTATTTTCTTTCTAATCACTAAACTACGTTGTCCAATGGACGAAAACGCTCAATCGAAGTTCGGTTTAAAATATATATTAAAGCGCTATTTCGTAATTCTAAACAAAGACACAAAACGTAAAAAACACGACAATGATGAATTAAAAAATTTCCAACTCACGAGAATTGTTTCCAACGCAGCCCCAAATTTAGATTAAAACAAATAATAACTAACAATTTTCAAACAGCAAGAAAAAATTTATCACTAGATTCAACAACCACGATGACTTGAAAGATGCTTTTAAAGTTGCTGCCTCTCTCAGCGAGTCTATAACAGTAATCAATTTATCTTTGAGTTGTCGATGTAAGAAAATTACACGTTTTTACAAAGAACATCTTGAGAAGACGCGATTTAGATAGAAACAAGCAAACCAAGCGCGCGTTCGAATCTTTACCAATTTGTCAAATCTGAACCAAATCAGTGCTTTTACTATATGGCGAAGCAGAAATAAAAAAACAGAAGGGAACTTAAGACTTGTTAGGTTAGCATTTAAACCTTTCTTAATCGGGTAAGATTTTATATAAAGGTAAACCAAAAAAGAGTGGTGAAAGAGGGTTGAACAAGCAAAAGCAGAGTAATCATCTGAACTAACCAAAAACTAAGCAAGGCTAAGCGACCAAAACTTTCGAGCGGTAAACTAGTTGTTTTGAAACTCTTTTTAGTGACAGCGTCAAGTGAAAACCGAAAAAAAGAAAAGGTGGCATCCATTACTCAAAAATTAAGAAGACCTATTTTTTGATTAAATTGTGTTGCGGGTAAATGAAATACAAAACCCATTGGTAGGGGTATAAAAAAACAAAAAAGTTTATGAAGCATACTTTAGTATGAATGTCGACAGTGTGGCTGAGTAGATAAAAACTTTTTAATGATGAAGAGCAAAATATAAACCATATAAACATGATCAACTGAGATAACTCTATACTCCAGTTAATAGCCCGATAAAATGATTCAATTATGGATACAAAAAAACTTTCTTGCATATCGGCCAGTCACTGCTTATTCGTTATCCAGAGTTGCAAGCGCAACTATTTGAATTTTGATTCTTTTTCGGTCAACATGGCTGCGTGAGACTGGTTTCTCTGCATTGCTCATAAGAAAGAGCAAATCCAGGAACAAACGAATTGTGGAGCAAGATATATGATTTGTTTTGGCAGCTAGAACCTGCCAAAATAAGATGCAACACAAGTCATATCACAGTATGTCTTGTGGGTGTCAAATGTAATTTAAGAGTTTTATTTACAAGATGAATTAATTTAAATCATTTTTTTTAATGTGCCTTTACAAAAGCATGAAATAACCTACAAAGAATTTTTTTGAAAAAAGGGTCGTTAAGCTACATTGGGTTGCAAAATGAGTCGCAGTGTAAAAAAGGTTGAAAACCACTGGTTTAGATTGAAGCATTTAGGTATTTTATGACAGTCAAATAACACTTCAGGCAAAGAAAAACGCTCAAAATTAGCTATTTACCCTAGTCTAAGTGTGCCGCAAATGCGAAAGGTAGCCGAGAACTGGTCTGGAGTACTACCTTCAGCCAAACAGAGTGTTGTTCCTAGTTGTCATAGCTCAGATAGATGATTTTTCGAGAAACTGATAAGTGTTTCTTTAGAAAGGAACAAAGGCATCCAGTAATTCTGTGCAAACCGTTATTTAAGACACATTTAAGAAGCAAGTATGATCACTAGGACAACAAGCGGGATCCAGTAATCAGTTGTCTGAATAGACCACAAGTAAGACAGCTGTTCAGTTATAAGACTGTTCAATAAAAAATGCTTATCGTAAAGTTTGAATTTTGTCCGCTTGATTGATATTCAAGCAACCTTTGTTATACAGACGCTCCTCAACTTACGTTTTAGTTACGTTCCGAACGTCCAAACGTAACGTGAAAATGAACGTAAATTTTTACTGTACCTTCCAGTAATGTATGACCGTTCATACTTTACTACACATTGTGTGTGTAACACACAGCCGCTTCTTTTGACTACCACTATCATTAGTAGACTTACGCTTTTGACCAACCATATTTGCTTAGAGTTACAATTACAAAAACAATCTAAATACAGAGATCAAACGGTGAAGAGCGCGCTAAACTCAAAAATTCACTCACAATTTTTTTTTCGAAAAATTTTTTAACAATCAGTTCAAACGTAAAATCGAAGAAACGTAAAACGAATGAACGTAAGTAGAGGAGCCTCAGTAATTAGTCAAACAACAATTATTTTATGTAAAAGAAAGTAAGTGTACCGTATAAGCTGTTTCCAAGTAATTGCCAAATGCTCAGAAAAAGAAAATTCGATTTTATACAAAATATGTTCTTCATCGCCTCAGGCATGTTGACGTTTGGCAATCAACATAATTGACTTCGACACGCAGAAGCAATAAGTTGTTAAAATCGATGTCATTTAATAAAGGCGTGAAATTGGAATTGTACAATTTGCTGTGATGGCAAGCGAAAATACACAATTTTGCTGAAAACGTCTATTTTACCGGTTAACCCTTGTTTAGCTCCACCTAGAAATAGTAGCATCTTATTCAGCAATTCAAATTAGGAAAAGTCAAGAAATTCCAGAATATCATCAAAAAAAAAAAAAAACGAGGTAATTACAAACGTTTTTGCAAAAGCCAGGCTTCAAAATCCTGGGCGTTGAGGAGAATAGTGATTAGGGTACTTGATTTTAAATTTATTTCTTTTGTTAAGCCCGTTAGTGCTTAACATACAAAAATAACAGTCAATATGATAGTTTCTTGCTCCCTTCATACCCTCGGAACACCAAAAGGAAGGCATTTGAATTTGTATTGTACCAAATACGTAGCTTTGCTATACATGATATGCATGCAACATGCAGGGCAAAGCCTTTATTCTGGTCATCAAGTTTAATCCTAAATTGTTCGTGATAAAGTTTCTTTACATTTGTTGTGATGCTGTATCTGTCATCTGCAACTTTGAACTCTCCACAAATATAACAGAAAGAGTCTGATGAGGTACTGCATTTTCGAAGCATTGTAAAATCTAAACTATTAAAATCAATTTAGTCAAACTTGAAAACAAAAAACCTCAGGTCTGCAGATTTACAATCATATGTCTCTGAACTCATTCAGTATACCCCTCACTCTCATGTAACTATAGTAGTCTACTTCTTACTTTTTGACTTATCAGGAGTATCTAATGAGATTTTTATTGAATGACCCAACACTACTGAGTTATTTTTTTGTCCTTTTAAATAAACTTTACACATGGCAAGACTGCTTGCTTTTGGAACTTTCAGCAACTGAAAAAACTATTCAGTCACTAAGTGGAACTACCCATTTGTCAAAAGTTTTCAGCAGTTTACAAGTTACCAACAATAAACTGCAGCTGCTTTTTTATATTCGTAAATGTTTTTTTATCTTGAATTAATCTAGATGAACAGCGCTTCCTGCAGTAGCAGGGATATGAACTTCAGGCTTGAGTCCGCAGTTAACATTCAGAGATAATTTTTTGAGATAAACAGCTCTCATCCCATGAAGTCCCTTCTTACACCTCCTGGGGGTGTGAGTACCCCTTATTGAGAACCGCTGAGTTAAGATATGAAACAAAATTTGTATTCAAATTCAAAATACTTCTTACAATGCTTTTAAATATGAATTTAAAAGTTATTTATTGAAAGCTTAAATTTAAAATAAAAACCTTCTAATGTATTATTTTCCAACACTTTATTTTTTAACATTACGAATAGTTTTGCTTTCAAGGGTGGCTGCTGAATAGAAGACCGAAAGGTGAAATCGCAGTCCCCCGCGGATTAATTTTTTGTTCTATTTTATTTTTTATTTTTGTTGTTGTATTATTTTTTGTCATTTTTGCAAATGTTGCTGTTTTGTCTATTCCCAATGTACAGTCTATTTATAAAAAAATTAAAGTGCCATTTAAAAAAAATGATTTATTTATTCAATCGATGTTATAAAAATATCTAAATCTTATATCCGTTTTTTGATTGTAGAAAAAAAGTTTTGGGCATTAACATAGCTCATTTATTAAAAATCATCTCCAATTAATACTTACCACAAAAACCCAAGCGAATTTTATAGTTCTAACAAAGCAAGCTCATTAAAAAAGCTTGAATAATTTTTTGAACTAGCGGCAAGACTTGGACTCAGAAAATATATTTTGGAATGATTTATACTTTTTTTAGAGAACAAAAACTTTATTTAACCCTCTATCGCCTAACTCAACAAATTTGTCACGTTTCAAATTTTTGTATTTTTTTTTGCTTTAAAAAAGTTTTTTTCTTGATTGACCATATCAACAGATTTAATACAACTCATATTTTATCAATATAATTGAAAACTTTAATCAGTGGAATTTTTTAACCAAGTTACCTTTTAACTTTTTCTTATTTTTTTACGTCGCAGAAAAGAAGTTTTGTATCGTTTTTGATCAGACTTAAAAAGTAATAAGAAATCTAATAATTTTCTTTCTAGTAGTTGACATTGAAGTATGACTCTCTAGAACGTACTAACGTCTTTAATAAAATTTAAAATTTTAATCACTTTAGTAGCTTAATTGACCACCGTTACAAATTTGTATCGCTTAAAAAAAATGAGGGGATAAGTTTTTTTAAAGTTTTGTTTCAGTTGCATTTCAAATGCAATTTTAACTGCAAAACCACACTAAATAAACTTTTTTCATTCAAAACCACAAACTTCATATGTTGATCCAAGCCAGACACGAATTTCATTCGGGGTTATGTCTGTTGTCCAAGTATACCAACTTTTTTTCATATAATCGTATACGGCATTGTACACTTCCTCTGTTGGAATTTCAGCCAGCAATCCACCGTGGAAAGTACACATAGAAGCTGCAGTGTAGTAGTTGACTGATGGACCAACTCGGTAGGGAAGTTTGTAGCAAATATTTCCCACAACAACTCCATCCATGCACTGAAGTTTACCTGTTATACGCGTAGATTTTAAACAAAAAAATGGGTTTTACTTTTTGTCAGTTATATTTCAAAAACACTTTATTAATATAAAAACGAATTTGCAATATTGAAACTAGTCCACAAATCTTTTAAAAGTATATACTATCAGTAAATATTACATAGAACGATAAAGTAAAAACGCAGAGTTTTTTCCAATGAACTACAAATACCTTACCGTGGCAAGAAATTTTCGTGTCTCAATGACCTGTAAAGCTGTATTGGCCAGAGATTATACCTCTCCTGTTAAGAATATTGATTCCAAAGAGGCTTTCAGATTGGAACCAAGTAAAATGTTGTTTACAAGACGGCAACTTGAAATCGGGGTGGACTGTGCTCAAAATCTGTGGCAAGCAAGTTGTCTTGGAGTAAGAAATCTTTTATATAAAAGTCCTTGCAGTAGGCTTACTCTCAAAAATTATGCTGTGTTACCTATAACATTTTTATGTTGCCTCGGCGTTGTACAGATTAAAAAGGCTTGCGTTTAGGTACTTGGCAGAGGTATCTGTTTGAAAAGCACTTTCTAATAGAAGTCAGCCTCGTCGAGATCAGGACACTTGTGGTTGATTTTCAACCAATACAAATTAAATTATTTGTGCTTTCTCTCTGATCTCTATTGGGTAGACTCCTCATCCCTAAAGGAAATCACAACAGCACAAATCACATTTATTTAGACATGTATACACCCAAGTTTTTCCATCACCAT
This sequence comes from Diplosoma virens, assembly GCA_963680785.1. Lineage (NCBI taxonomy): Eukaryota > Metazoa > Chordata > Ascidiacea > Aplousobranchia > Didemnidae > Diplosoma > Diplosoma virens. The sequence goes on along the minus strand of OY796889.1, from coordinate 6,383,058 downwards.
AAAGCAAAGCAGATCAGACTCACAATGCATTACTCTTAACAATCATATAAACAAATTAATATATGAACAAAAAAACACATGGAAACAACAACTTGATATAAGTAATCAAAAACACAATCCACACTCCCTGTGAGATCCCATAACTAAACTATCCAACAAAAAAATTATTTTTATAACAGAAGCATTTTCTTCGGAACAAAAACAGCCATCATTTCTTCTCCTTCGTTTGGGGAGATGGACAGAAGCTGGATGGTTAACATAATAATCGGGCATGTATTCTTCAGCCAGGTTGCCTGGTTCTTATCAACATCTGAGAGAACACAGGCTCGATTTGGATGGTTATAAATGGGGCAAGATGTTATTCCGTGCTCAGCTGTATGCACCTTTGCGCCACATGTACAGGCCACCATAAAAGCTATACCCCATTTGTGCGTTTCTGAGCGAAATAGACCAACGCCAGTTCGGAAGCGGTTATGCCTGACATATGCAAGTCCGGGATATCTAATTCCCGGTGGCTTTCAGCTAACATCTTCAATAAATGTATAAATTCTAGAGGCGTTTTTTCGTTACTGCATGCTTCATTCATATTCCACTGATCGTGTTACCCTGATGCCTGACTTGGCGGAGTCGTTTAGCAGTTTTAATGCAGCAGGCACAAATGGCTATTTTGATTTAAGTTGACGCAGCTGTCCACCAAGTAGAGACAGGAGCCATTCATATAGGAGGTGTTCTGGCTCCTGAGCACGGCGATCTAGAGACAATACGTCTTTTTAGCCGCAAAGGTCAGTTGGTTGGAAACAGGTTGTTTGTTGGTGTGGGACCCAAGCATGCAATCCCTATGCGCAAGATGTTGTTATTGGGCTGATCGATAAGACGAGTAGGGGAACTGCGACATCATTGGCAAAGCAATACTTGGTAACTTGGTAATGTAGGCTAAAGGGCGAGAGTCAAAATTTTAACTTGGAAAACTTTTTTGTGATTTATATTGAAGTTTTTTGATGTGGAAAAGAGCTCATATATTTGTTGTACTTATTGGTTAAACCACGGTTGTGGAGTCGGAGAAAATATTTTTCAACTCTATCAATTCAAAATTTTCTAATTCAAACTGCACGAGATTTAATAATACGACTTCAATTTTAGCACATGTAAAAAAGGAGTCCAATTCAACTCTAAAATATGCGGCGCTTGCAACTCCGACTCAACAATATAGTTATAAGCAGGGCTGTGAGTCGGAGTCTCTCAATCGCATGTTTTAGAACAAAGTCGTAGTACTTTATTTAAATTTGATAAAGTTTGAGTTGCAAATAGGAATCGGTTTGTTAAACGTCGATGGAATTGGGAATTGGAGTGCTTATTACTTTTGGAGATTTCAATTTATGCTAAAATATTTTACATTTTTAACATTTTATCTCTATATTTATTCTCCTGATGGCGGAGGAGCAGTAGATAGGGCAAGCAATTACCCCGACCTGCTTCAGGAAATGCCAAGAAATTGCTATCCTATAGAAAGTTTTTATTTCGTTTTTTTAGTTTTATAGAGATATGAATAACATTTGAATTGCTTGTCAATACCATCAAGCAAGGTAATGTGTGACAAATGTGGCCTTTCCAAGGAAACAACCGAATACCGCGAGTAAGTTTTGAACCAAGATCAAGTCGATCACAATCACGGCGCTTTAATCACTCGACAATTAGGCCTCCAAGGTTTCCTCAAAGGCTTCATTATATTTAAAAAACTACTTTGACTCCACTCAAAAACGTGCGCCTTCGGCTTTCAATTTAAATTCCACAATCCTAGTTTAAACTAAAGCAATTTATGTAAAGCCTCGTGTCTGGCCTCGTCTCTGTTTCATTATTCCAAAGTCTCGTCTGCTTTAGCCTTCTGCTTATGTTCTGAGCAGTTACTCCCTCCGACAGTAGAAATTCAATAACAACTCTTTGCTTCTGCCGAGATTGCTTTGGGGAATCATATCAGTTTTACCTTCTAACGAAGAAGACATAGAGGGGTTGCTTAAAATTTGAATTGCAGATTGCAGTAATTTAAACCCTTATTTTTTTACAAAATCTGTAAACCTTAGTTACCAATCTATAATCTGTAGAAGAAACAGATGTTAGTTAAATGAATGCTGCAAGAAATCAAATCAATTGCATTACTTCCTAAATGCCCCTCGTACATATTAAAAGTAAATTTTATTCATTCATTCACTTATTTATCATCTTTATTTATCTTCTAACTTTTAAGACAATGTTGAAAGTGATAAACCTAGGGCAACCATCAGACTATTACCGAGACCTGCTATCGAAAATCCTAAGATATTACTCTTGGATTAAAATTTTTATTTAATTCTTTTAGTTTGTATATAGATATAATTGTAGATCTACAGTAATTCAGAGCTGCTAGTTTCTTTCCTGAGAGGACAACAGAATGGCGAAAGCAGGTATTAAACTGCAATTTGTTGATTGTGTTTGCCATCAATATGACCTTCCTACTTTCCTGTTCTTTTAACTTTTCAGACAAATATTTAGGCTACTACTTATGGGAAACTACAGACATATATCTCCGTACTATTTAACGTATTTTGCTTTGTGTTCAATTAACTGCAGTGTGATTTGACAAATTATTTTCCTTTTATAAACCATTGTATAATTTTGTATATTGTAAATCTCTGTTTAAACGTTAGTCTGTTTGCACTAATTTGATTTGCTTATTTGGGTTAAGCTTATTTTTGTCCAATTTGTTTTGTGACGTTTTTACAAATCTATTTTTTGACATATCCAAATTGGTTTGTGATATTTTTTAAACTCTTCTTTGGCTTTAATTTCTTAAATTATGCAACTTAGCTTTTTCACAAACCCCTCTCCTAACTAATTAACTTTTCACCACCAATCTTTAATTCATGGTATATAAATCCAACATTCGATTCATCCGAGTTCTTTATTGGGATTATGACTTTATCTACTTTTCCTAAACAGTGTTTGGTGAACACTCAGAAGCGTTCTTATCAAAGTTTCCAAAACCAAACAATCTATAGTGCATCACTGTTGGAAAAATCCTTAAGAAATTTGAGTATGGATTAACCTGAGAATCTGTTTGATTTGAGTTAGATTTATGCTGTTGCATAAGTCAACCTTTAGCAAACAGTTTATTGGTCATTTCAGGCAAGCAAATTTTAAAGCAGGTAAAAAACTATTAAAAATCTTTTGCTAATCACATGTAATGAGCTGATTGTACAGCAATTGCATTTTTGGGATCAATTCAAAACGCCATATTGATCAAAATACCTTATACTTTAATAAAGATCAATTAGATCAATTCTAATAACTGCACGCACTGCACAAAATACAGTCAACTAACCAATTTAGTTCAAAGATAAAACAAAATACCCATAGTGTAAACACTAAACAATGTTCAGTATGTGTTTTAATGTGCTCATAAAAATAAAAAAACATCTGAACACTTTTAATGAAAACAATGACGGCACAATAATAATATCAATAAATCTTTCCATTTTCAAGCAACTGGCTGAATTTTTTATTAAATATAAATAAAGAAACCTTTTTGTAATAGGCTACTGATAGTTAAGGATTTGTGTCCAAATTTAGGAAAAAAGTCTGTTTAACTCGTAAGCAATCAATATACATATTATTGTACAGCTCCATAGCTTGTCATTTACATTTACAAAGAAGCTTGAGTAAATTTTATCAAGGTTAGCGCTTGTTTCAATGTCAGAGAAAAATTTTGAAATTTTTTTATAAACATTAAATAAAAATATATTAAGAAAGTAAATATTTTGGCATGGGGTCTACTTTAAAGTCAATAGCAATGAAGTCATCATAACATCAAATTTTCGATTGTTAGCATTTGCATTTGATAAAAAAATTTTTAAAACTTATATTTATCATTGAAACAGCAAAGTTTTTTTTTAACAAAGCTAAATTAGTGCAGTTATTGCTCATTGAGAATGTTGGTAAACCTCGGTATCTACCATTTATAATATGAGCATTTTACAGCTATGTAAGAAATTAATTCATGTATCAATTTATCAATTAGTCTATTTTGATGTTTTGTATTATTTAAAAGTGTTTTGTAGTTTTAAATAGAATAAAATTACTCTAAATTAAAATTTGTTGTTTCTTCGTATTTTGCAACCCCATTAAAATTTTCAACACTCATTATATGGGGAGCTTTTTGAAAAACAAAACTTTTTTAGTATAAACATGCTATTTATATGGGATATTTATATGCTATTTATATAAACATGCTATTTATATAAATATCATATTTTTTTAGAGCTTCATATACATTTAAATTTTAAGCCCCCCTTATCTTAGGACAAAAAATCGCTCACGTTTTGTCACAATTTTGTGCAAAAATATCTTCCCGCATCTATAATTGGTCTACTCAATAGCGGAGTACTTTGCAGCGCACATGCTCGCCTCTTGAATAGTGTCTTAAATAACGCCTAAAACATTTAGATGTCTACATCCCACTCCAACAGAGCACTTGCCAATTCTTTTAAGCATCAAGCCAGCTAAACTTTGCCAACTGAAATCCAGGTATTGTCGCAGAGCTAGTCATATATAAAGGTCTAAGACAGTGGTTTTCAAACTTTTTTTGCTCAAGGCACACATGACAACATAAATTTTAAAAGCGGCACACTCGGATCTCAGCCAAATTGCTTTTCAACTAATTAGGCTAAAACACTATTTTTGCAAAGAACTCACAAACAACAAAAAACGAGTACAAGAAATAAATAATTTAGTAACAAAACAATTAATTGAACTGTAGCATATACCAGTATTTTAAACCTTTTTCCTTTTGCGGCACATTTTTAAAATCCATCAAAAATTGCGGGACTTTTAGACCGTTTTTATTAATTTTTGTTCCTTAAATCAAGTGATATCTACAGAAAAAAAGGTCTTCCCTTCGATTTGATCTAGTATTTTCCTTATTTTTTCCAAAATCATGATAATCTCTAAAAAAAAAGATCTTCACTTTGATTTGTTCTCTAATTTTGCTATTTTTCTCTCAATATCATAGTGATCTCCAAAAAAAGAACCGCCTTCACCTGAATTCACGCTCTCTCTTGTCAATTTCCTTTCCAAAATTGTTTTTTTCTAAAAAAGCCCGTCTTCGCTCGGAATCTGCCTTATTTCACATACAAAAACCGCATTCGAAGTCCCTAATTCGACGTCCCTAAATAATTTTTCGAAATTTTTTGCGGCACACCTGGAAACTCTTCACGGCACAGTAGTGTGCCGTGAAAATTAGATGTATTGCTGCACTGATAGAAGCAGCAAATCTTAATAATCAGACTGTTCCTGAAAAGAGTTTAAATTTCAAAAGCATGGTCGGGCAGTGAGCTCGGGTTTGGCATGCGTGATGCGCAAGGCCTCTTCTATCAGTGCAGCAATGCATCTAGTGGAACACTACGATTCTTCGATTTTTCTCTATATATATGACCAGCTTTACAACCAAACCTGGGTAAGCTGACTGTACCTAATAAAAATTTAAAACTCAAAACCATGGTTAGGCGGTGAGCTTGGGTTTGGCATGCGTGATACACAATGCCACAGATGGTTTCCTCTTTAGTGCCATCTGTCCTATAACTCAATATGTATATTTTTAATTTTCATTTCGTAATATGACTGAAATTTAAACAAATGCAGTACCGTAAAGTATCTTTTTCTAAAGACACAACAGAACCAAGCGAGTAAGCTTTGAACCAAAATCATGTCAATTGCCCAATGCTCGCACATGCAACTTATTATAATGACGTAGAAAAATAGACCTATTGACTGCAATTAAAAACATCGAGATATACTGGTAGCCACATTTCGAGATACAATATTTTTTAAAAAAATATGAAAAGCAAGACGTTTAATTGTTGATAAGAACAGGTCTATAATTTCTCAAACACCGTATGCCGTGTTCAGACTTTTTGATTGCCATACGTAAAGATTGCCATGGTTCAATTTTACTGTCACTAATGGCAAATTTAAAAAAAGCCACGACACAGAATGGCTAAAAAAACGTACAAATAACTTATTTTTACCAAAAATCTGATCATATTTACAGCACCTGTAAGCCTTGCCCTACCGATGCAATGTCTCGACCTGGAGTCGAGACACGGTAGTTTGAGATAGAGAGAGAGAGACGAGACTTTGGGGTTACAAGACCTAGACGAGAGCGAGACTTTGAAAAATCATGTATCGAGATATCCACCTCTGGATTATGGGTAGGTTGCAGTGATGGAGGTCTCCAGACTAATTTTCAGGGTCTCAGTCTCGGTCTCGGTCTCGGTCTCGGTCTCGGTCTCGGCCTTTTGCTGGCGGTCTCGGTCTTGGTTTCATAATGACCTGGTCTCGGTCTCGTACTTTTTAAATTGGTCTCGAGACCGGACATTTTTTGATATTTTTGTTATTTGATGTGGTTATGATGATTTACTGATTTCTTCAACATAAACAATTCCCCTTGCAAAACGAAATTGAAAGCCTTTTATTGCCTCGTAAAATTTTTGAATAAACATAGTCAATAAATGGTTTAGTTCAGTGGTAAAGAACTTATTAATTTTACATTCTTTATTAATTTTGATAATCAAAATGACAGGAAACTTGACCTTAGCAAGAATCAAATTGAACAACAGAATCCAGCAAGCTTTTTTTAATTAGATTTTGCACTCGCAAACGGTAACCGTGAGTCTCAATTAATAGGCGACATTTTTGATAAAGCACAAGAACAGTTTCTCGAGTTAAAATTTAACTCAGCAGCCAAGGACAAATTTAAAGTGCTGGACCTTGAGGCGTTTTGGGCCAAACACCTTCCCATTTACTATCTTATTTCTGTGAGTCACCGACAATTTCCTGTGAGTCAGGGAGTCAGGAGGATAAAAATAAAGATACATAATAATATCAAGAATAAAAAAATAATTTTAATTGTTTTTTTAAGTGAATATTTGAAAGTGGCTCCTTTTTTTGTTAGCAGCGTGGTCGAGTGGTTAAAACGCCGGGCTCGTGACCAACACGGTCTCTGTTCAAAACCCACTCGCGCCATTCTGTTGTGTCCTTGGGAAAGACACTTTACGGCACATTAACCTGCTTGATGGTAGTGGCAAGCAGTTTTAAATTACAGTCATATCTCTATTAAATTACAAGCGGACAGCAATGTCTTGTTATCTCCGGAAGCAGGTCGGGGTAATTGCCTACCCTATGTATTAGCACCTCCGTCGCTTTCCTGCGAGTCAGGAGGATAAATATAGAGATAAAATAAAAAAATAAAAAAATTATTTTTGTTGCTTCAGGCCTTCCTTTTGTAAAAAACATTACGAATTATATTGATCGTGTTTTCCGCTTTCAACCGCCCCCATAACAAATTTCTGCAAACACCATTGTATGAATCTTATTGTTTAAAACAATTTAACAAATTTCTAATAAGACGAAGTAGAAAAGAAGAAAATAAGTAAAAACTACTTTGATTAACCTACACAAAGACGGACATAAAATAAACAGGGGTTATAAAGCATTGATAACGTACTTCGTTTAGTCGCTGCTTCCTTATTCACAATCTTTATTTCTATATGCACTTTGATTAATTTCAAGTTGATTGTGAGTAAAAATGAAAATAAATAAAAAATAAAAATGCAAAAAGAAAAGTCAGCGATTTGTTAAGCAGCTTTTACTGGTTTTTATAATTTGTCCTTATTTCTAATCTTTTGTAGGAGATTAATTAGACTAAATCTATTGTACTGTATGTAAATCAAACATAGCCAAAAAATACAACAAATACAACGCACCAACATAGACAACCAAGCTAATCAAATATTTGAATAAAGTTTTGATTCTAGGTGTATTCTATTGCGGTAAGTTTCACCACGACACAGTTCACCGCGGCAAATTCAACCGCGGTAGTTTATATTTTATCACTGTATATTCCACTACAATATCACACCATGTTGACTGCGCATTTTATTTGTAGATTGTGTTGATTTATCGCAGAGTACAGTAGTTGACAAGCACGTTTATTTCCCTAACTCTACTAACCCTAACCCCTAATTCTAACTGTAACCCTAACACTTAACCCTCTAAACCTAAAAAATTTCCGCGGTAGAATATACTGTGTTAAAATTTAACTATGATGGAATGTACCTGGGTGGAATTTACCGGTCACACAAGTTTCAACCATTTTCGTGATTAGCGTGCCTTCAGCATTTTTGGCTTTTGAAGAAAATTTTAATGATTTTTTATTAAAGTTTTTTGACTGCTGTTTTCAACATTGTTTACCGCCGTGCCTTGTGTATTTCGGCTTTCTTTTGCTCTAGTTGAAAGGGTTTTTGAAGCTGATTGTTTAATGATGCAATTAAACTTGAGCAAAACTCTTTTCAACATGATCGAGATGCTTGTTCAATTAAAAAGTAATCTTAGGTTGCTGTTTAAAAAATAGAAATTTATGGTTTTTGAAATAATTAAACCGACTATATTTTCGTAAAATTTTTCGGTCTCGATCTTGGTCTCGATCTCGGAAAAATTATCGGGTCTCGGTCTCGGTCTCGGTCTCTGTCTCGGTCTCGACGTTTGTGGTCTCGACTACATCACTGGTAGGTTGTATTTCCCATCTGATACATTTCACAGTTTTTTAAGTTTAACTTTTCAACAATTTTGTATTTTGTTTACGCGATTAGATTCATATAGAGGCGTATATCAAATATTATATGGAGAGAGCTGATAGTCGAAAACACGATCGCTATCAGCAGTAATGGTTTTTACAAAAAGGAGAATGATGCAACAAAAAAAAGAAGTCACTTTTAAAAATTTACTTTAAACAAAATTAAATTATCTAGCTATGTTTAATCAGTATAATTTTTTATTTTTATTCTCTTAACCTTACCAGACCAAAATAATTTTTGACAAATTTTTTCGACGATTATCGGAATGATAACTTTGCATCATTTCATAAAAATGTCCTAATTTTACTCAGATTTAATGTCAAGACCTTTTTTCTAATTTTTAAAAACTAAAAAAAAATAAATGAATAAAAAAGACCTGCACATTAAATCTTAGTTGTTTTGCGCACTGATCTGAATCATCGTAAATTGATTAACTTCTCATAGTGCTGAAAATAGTTTATGGTCGGTGCCCCAAAAATCTGACTCTGTCCAAATTTTTTGGGTATTGGGAGGGCAATTGCTCGCTGCCGCCGGCTGTCCTCCTGACTTGCAAGAAATCTACAGAGGCGCTGTACATAGAGCAACTGTCGAGCAATTACCTCAACCTACTTTCGGATATTCCAACATATAGCTGTTTGGTTGAAATTTTTATTTTACTTTTTAGTTTTGTTAAAGGTATGATTGAAATATAGAGCAGCTTTCCAAGACTGCCAAGCACGGCAAAATTCCATAAAGTATATTTTTCGAGAACACAACAGAATAACGCGAATAAAATTTGAACCACGACGGTGTCGATCCTGCTTGCTCTCAACCACGCTGTCGACGATTGTATAGTATAGGTTGGCAACTAAGTTTCCGCCGTTTTTTAAAATTTATCTAATTTTTTTATTTTTTTGAAATTGATAACCTCTATGGACGAAGCTTCTTTTAAAAAACATTTTTAAAAATTGTTTACAACAGTGACTGCTTAGAGATCAAAGTAGTTAAAGGTTGCTACTAAAAAAACTTTATTTAAGTAATGTCACAGAAGTGTAACAATCATTTTTTGAGCAAAAAAACAAACAATTATTAGTTTTAAACTGTTTTTCAAACGTTGCAAATTTGTACCGTTTATCCATAGAGGGTGAAGAATTTTTGTTTATTTACATATTTTCAGATCAACAAAATTGAATATCAAGTTGAAAAAAACGTGCATTTTTGACACCTTCTTTTTGCTTTTATTAAACCTTAAAAAGTGTTTATTAAACTTAAAAAGTGTAAATTGAAAAAACGGCGGGAACTTAGTTGCCAACTCGATAAATTAAAAGTGAAGACTTTTTTTTATTTATTACGTTTTTTATGCCCTAGCTCTCTATTGATTGAAAAAAAGTGCTTTTTTCTAAATTTTCCGACGCTCTCTGCCCAAATGCTAGAATTTTAAGTATTGTTTTTCATTGAAAATGAATTTTGTGACGATTTGGATTCAAAACGACAACTTTGCAAACAAATCTAATAAACTCAAGTTAATACTTATTATACCGAACTAAATGCAATTCAGTTTTATATTTCAAGCCAGCTGCGGACTCGAACTCAGAGAACTCGGTCTTTTTTGCTCAACACAAACTTGATAAATAAGAAATCCCAAACTCAAACTCGAATAAAAGTCGATCGAGTCCGACTGTAATATAAAGAGAAAAAAAAGTCACCACCCGATAAATTTGAGCAAAAAATCATTAAAAACTACAATCTAAAGCAAAGACTTTTTTTGGTCTTCACTTTAGAGCCAGAAAATTATCGAATTCGTTGAATTGAAAATGTCGAACTCAAACTTGCAAATTTTTTGTGTACCCGGAATTGAACTTGAATTAGATTAAAAATGCATCGAGTTATGAAATCCGGTTTAAACTAATTTTTTATGTATAAAGTGTGTAGAGTAGGCCTACAGGTCAGCTATCGAATTACTCTTAAAAACTTGGAAAAAAATTGAAAAAAATTAAAAATTCAGTTAGAATAATCTTGAAAGACTTTTTGCATTTTGTATCATTTTTATTTTTTATTTTCATCACCATATTTATTTACTGTTTTTTAACAAATATTGAGTTGTATTTGAAGGCGGTTTAAATGTAGTCACTGTAATTATTTAAAAATTTGACAAAATTACAAGTATTACTATCATTTTTACTTTTTAATTATCATTATTCCCTTTAATCTTTAATTATTATCACTATCATTTTTACTCTTTGGTTACTTTTCAAATATCATTTTTATAATTTAAAAATGCTGTTTATTTGTTGCAATAACTAAACGAAGCCATAATGAGTGGCCCAATTTATCTTTTGGCAATCGATACTTTTAAACGGATTGCTACAGCTCAACTGCACTTCTTTTTTTTGAGACCTGGCAAAAAGTAGCTGCAAATAAATTTTAAAAATAGCAACTCGCTTTTCAAAACGAAAACTAAACCATACAATCACTACTATTAAAGTTAGTTTTTATTTACGTTTGATTGATTGAAGTTCAGCTTGGATGGTTGCAATTTTTAGAGTACAGGCAGTTGGTGCGATAGTGGGACTTGGGGGTCCTGGAGGTCCTGGTGGTCCGGATGGACCCTGCAAGAAATGATATGCATTTTATTCTAAAGTATAAATAACAATTAAATTGTTAGGGTCACCATAATGTTTACAAGCATGCTCACGGAGTTTTAATTATCTTAATTTTATACATCAAATCAGAAATATCAAGCCAATGTTAAATGGAAAGAATAAATTATAATTTTGAAGTTAATTATAATTTTATGACAAAATTATAATTTTGAAATCCATCCAAAAAAATTGGCTTGGAGCATAACACTTTTTAAAAAAGTTGGCAGCGTGGTCAAGTGATTAAAAACGCCGTGACCGTTGCGGCTTTCTGTTGTGTTCTTGGGAAAACACTTTATGGCACTTTCCTCTGCTTGGCGGTTTTATCAAACGGATTTAAACTTTAGTCATATCTCTTTAAAACTAAAAAAACAAATTAAAAAATTTTTGACCGGACAGCAATATCTTGGCATCTCCGGAAGCAGGCCGGGGTACTTGCTATATATACAGCGCCCCGATGCTTTCCTGCAAGTCAGGAGGATACATATAGAGATGAAATGAATTTGATACATCACTGAAGTTCAATAACTGAAGTGATTAAGTTGCAAACAGCTTGATTTACGTTGAACAAGACGGGCATATGCGTATTTACCAGTTTTTTTTTATTCTCATTTTACTGCGCTTTTTTTGCTATTTTTATTGTTGCAACAACTTCTACCTAGCATTTTTTACATACTGGAAAAAAGGAGGGTCCTATTAATAAAAATTGCTGCAAAAGCTTAGTTCAGAACAGCCTCCCTTAATCTGCTGTAAATATTTTGATTTTTTTGGGCTAAACCAAGGGTTCACAAAGTTATTTTTAAAAACAGCAATTTTTCAAAACTTATAAACAATCAGACGTCCGAATGACCAAAAACTTACAATTAAATCAGGTTTTACACAAAATACCGATGGAATTATTTATGATAACAAGATAACAGGTAACCATAATAATAAGAACTTTTAATGCGAGCTATCAGCTTGCTACTTCTTCCGCATTTTATCAACCTTTCAGTTTAGTGTTCGATATCGCATCACACATTCTTTGTTCCACGACAATTTTTCACTCAAGATTAACATAAGGTTACCTCATAAAAATTTTGTATAAAAAATACAAACATTTTAGGTGCTTTCTTACTTGTTAAAAAATGGACTTATAAAACTGTAAATCTTTGAAAATAAATCGTACAGAAAAAATAAAGAAAGCATTTTTATTACTGGGAATAGTTGTTGAGCATCAAACTGAAAAGCTGAACGTAATATTCACTGATCTAGCAGTTTCAGGTGAGTACCTGTTGGAAAGTCGATCCACCTCAAGAAACGTTTTTCATTAACGAAATTCCAAAAGTCATTTGAATTTTTAGATTCTAATTGTTCATAACTCATTTCTATTTATTATCATGTTATTTGCCTCTTAATTATCTTCATTTAACATTAATCTTCTCTTTATGTTTAACTTACTGGCAATCCTCTTGGTCCTATTTTTCCAGGTCGACCAGGGCAACCTCTTGTACGATTAACTCCCGTTCTTGAATCATCTTCAAATATATTAAGAACAGATTTGCAAACAAGAAATTGATTGCTTGCAAAAGATGGCAAAAACAAAATACAAAAAATGAAAAACTGTAGCATAATTTGTGTAACAAAGATCCAAATGACACACAATATCTAAGCAAATAGTGAAATTAATAATAGGTTTGAGGTGAAGCGTTTTCATCTACTTTTTTGACAGCATAATTGTCTGAAAATGATTGTGTTTTGATAAATTATAAGATACAGATTTCAGAAAACCAACAATTCATTTTAGAAAAATGAAAATTTTTTTTTTTTCAGTTTTATTTAAAGCAAGATTAGGCTATAAGCACCAAGCTAAGCTATACCTTTAATTTTTTTCTATTGTTTTATGACAAGATTACCTTTTCTTTTTTACAATTTGAGGCCTCCAAACTATGCTTTCAATCTTCTAATATTTGTGTCTAGATAAACAAAAATTTTTTTTTTTCAAATTAGCTAGCTTGATTATTGTTTGCACTTTACTAAGTCAATTTTCATCAGTAATTGTCCTGGCTGTTGAAAATTAGCGCAATGCGGTCGTAACAGCGAAGTACCAATGTGGTATTGGTCGAAATCGAATGAGTTTGTGTACTTTTGCACAGTAATGGGTCATTTGCCTCGATGGTAAGAGGTCAAATTACCCTTGTGTGTGCATTTTCTCGATCAATTGAATATACTGCAGGCCAAAAGTGATTTTGGTTATATTCATTAAAGTAGTAACAGAGTTTAGGAGTGATTCCCTATACTCATCTTTTTACAGTAAATCATTATTTTATAAGTTGAATAATTAGGATAAATTAATGAACAAGTATTTTTTAATTATTTATTTTATCTCTGTATGTTATACGTATTTATTTTATCTCTGTATTTATACTGCACTCATACAGTATGCTCCGAAGCGGCTGCTTCAGTTTGCTTTGCCTTAAAGCTAAGCAAAAGTGGAGGCAGAGAAATAGTACGTGTCAAAATTGATATTTTATAAGTATATAGAACTTGGACTCTTAACATTTAAGAAATTCCCCACTAATGGGGAATGACAGAGTTCCCGGTGGGTAATCAATCATCAACTGGTTTTTAGTAAGTTATGACGTAAAAATTGTTTATTAGTTATCAACTAATTTGGTAGCAATTTTAACAACAGTGCTTTTAATTTTTTAATTATGCTGAGTAAATAATGCATCAGTGCTCATAAACTTGTCAAACTGTATTACACATCGAGAAGCGTTAGTCTTAAAATCAATGTACAAATTGCTTGAATAAAAACTACAGTATATGCTGCAATTGAACTTGTAAACTATTCAAGTATATATAAGCGAGTGCTTTTAATACCTGGCTCTTTTCATAACTGCGCTAAGATAATAAAGCAAAATATAAATACTTGCTGTTTCACACTTATGTGCTCTCTTTTTCAAAAAGAAACACGTTTGATTCCGTTTGCATTGTTAATAACAAACATCTTCCGATTTCTTAAAACCCAATTGATTAAAGAAGTTAAAGCGGATGTATCTGATGTGATGTTTCAGAAGAGATTAGCATTATTGGCGGATACGTTTTGTCATTTAAATGAAGATACAAATATTACAAACGCCGACTAAACAATTTTGTATCAATTCATTTATATCATCGTTATAACCCTAATGTAGAATTTTTTAGTCGTATTTACAACATTTGTATTTTTATTTAAACCAACGGTGCACAATCTACGGCCGTACGACCGCATGAGGCCTAAGATAATAATTTATGCGGCCATGCACTTAATTTATGGTAAATTTTACCTAAATTTAAATATATTATTTTCCTCCTTTATTGCCACAAATAACATTATATAGTGCGTTCATAAAGTCACTGTGGACCGTTATTAATTAAATACAGATATTTTTGTTAAAGAAAACGAGCGTGGTTTCAGTTGTAAATATCTAGGTTGATGAATAAAATTATCACATCGATTAAGAAGTTTTGCTTTTGATAAATTTTATTATAAACTTGAATTTAAATTTAAATTTGAATCAGACTCTACATTTAATACCAACGCGTCTCATACCCGTTTCATTTCGACGTCAAATATGGTTTTACCAATAAAAGAAAGAATCTTCTTGGTCAAATATATTTTCTGTCCTAATGGTAAATATACAGATGAAGTGAAGACGGAGTTCTGCGAAAAATTGTTTTTACAATACGCTGAATACTATACATATCACAATCACAAAATAATTAAAATTAAATTATTATACACGTATTGAAATATTAGGTGCACCGTGATTATTTAAACGCACTGTATTATGCTCATGCTTCTTTGATTCATATTTTGGTAGCCTGCAAATTGTCCGTGCTTATTTCAATATAGAATTTTATTACTAGCTTACTGTGGTAATACAGCTTAAGATGACTATTTGTGCAAGTGTTTCTGCGACTATGCAAAAAACTAATGAATCATTAATAAAATCTTATGCAAATTGTGCTTGTCTTTCCACTATTACTGCATATTACTACATCCAAACTTGCTACATGTCTTTCCACTACTTTTCTTTGGTTAATAGAAACGGCGTCTATAAAACTTTTTATTTTATAGAACAATTGTTAATTTCATAGAATTTCCTTTAATTTAATGGTGGCCGCAAGTTAAAACTAACTTTGTGACGCGTGACCGGCAATAACAAAAAGGTTGTGCGCCCATAATTTAAACTAAACCCACGAAAGACTAATTCATTATAAAACCGAATGAGAGCTCTATTTAGCTGTAAAGATTTGATTTGTTTTATCGTGTTTTCTGTTGTTTGAATGTTTTAATTATGTATATAAATTTAATAAATATGAATCAAAAAGAAATGCTAAATCAAGAATGGCTGCAATTCATTAAAATTATATGGTATAAAATGGATAAATTAAATTTATACAATTTTATGGCTCCACTTTTTATATTTTAGGACTTCACTTTCTGTATTTCTATTTAACTCCACTTTCTATAGTTGGCATGCAATATTGCACTAGCATAAACTTTGTGCAACAGCCTAAAACGCTCCCATGCAGTACTAAGCAACAAGGGATACGCGACAAAATATTAAATGATCATTAATATTATGTATTGAATACTTTTTATCCTAGCAATTTCACATTTTTCGTAGCAAATTTTTTCAGAAAATGATTTTGTTAACCTTTTGGATAGTAAAATATTCGCCGCGATACATACGATAATGCTTTATATTGGTATAATTTGGTTTTAAAATGCTTGATGTATGTGTCTGAAATTAAGAAAAATTAAATTTTTCAGCATGTATCGAATACTTATTATCCCCACTTAAAAACAAAATTTATCTTGGTTTTTCGGTGGTAAATATAAAAATTGAATGACACTTTAAATTATCTAGGTGGATATACATGTGCGTGCGTGCGTGTGTGTGTGTGTGTGTGTGTGTGTGTGTGTGTGTGTGTGTGTGTGTGTGTGTGTGTGTGTGTGTGTGTGTGTGTGTGTGTGTGTGTGTGTGTGTGTGTGTGTGTGTGTGTGTGTGTGTGTGTGTGTGTGTGTGTGTGTGTGTGTGTGTGTGAATGTAAGTCAATAATTAAGGCCAAGCGATGAACTTTTAGCCTTCTTTTCTAAAAAAGCTCACTAAAATAACGTTTTTTTGAAACGTGACAGATATTTCCCATATGTCCATAAAGGTTTAAGGTCAAACAATGAACTTTTAGCCTTCTCTGATTACTATTAACAGCCTCCCAGAAATGATTCGTGATCAGGTTGTCTATGCAGATAGCAAAACCGAAATATCACACCAGGAGTTGGAACAGATATTGCAGGGGCAGTTAAACAAACTGCGACACCCAAATATTTACAATGTTGTCCTATTCTCATTTATACTGCACCCATACAATATGATCCGAAGCGGCTGCTTCAGTTCGCTTTGCCCAAAACTAAAAAGAAAGGAGAGGCACAGTAAATAGAGGGTGTCAAAATTGATATTTTATAGTTATATAGATTTGGGCTCTTAAACTTTGAGACGTTTTTCACTAATGAGGAATGACAGAATTACCGATTGATCATCAACCAGTTTTCAATAAGCTATGACGTAAAAATTGTTTATTAATTATCAACTAATTTGGTAGCAATTTTAACAACAGTACTTTTAATTTTTCAATTATGTTATGTGAATAATACATCAGTGCTTACAAATTTGTGGAAACTGTATTACACATAGAGAAGCGTTAGTCTTAAAATCAATATACAAATTGCTTGAATAAAAACTACAGTATATGCTGCAATTGAATTTGTAAACTATACAAGTATATATAAGCGAGTGCTTTTAATACCTGGCTCTTTCCATAACTGCGCTAAGATAATAAAGATAAGTACAAATATCTGCTGTTTATACTTATGTGCTCTTTTCCTCAAAAAGAAACATGTTTGATTTGGTTTGCATAGTTAAGCCAAAAATCTTCCAATTTCTTAAAACCCACTTGAATAAAGAACCTAAAGCGGATGTATCTAATGTGATGTTTCAGAAGAGATTAGCATTATTGGCGGATACGTTTTGTCATTTAAACAATCATTTGCAGGGTATAAGCTCGAATAAGCGGAAACAAAGAGATAAGATTGCCGGATTAACAGCATTAGCAAAACTTAAGTTCTGGAAGAAAACAGAAACTGGTCTGGTTAGAGCAACCTTTTAAACATACTCAGTAAAATCTAATTAGATTTTTGATTGACAATTTTCTAGAACAGTGTTTCTCAAAGTTGGAAGCACTTGGATCCCTAAGGAGGAATTCAAAATCTCAAGGGAGGAAAAACCACTAAGAAAGGAATTGGAGAGAAATTTGAGAATTTTGGTACAACGCAAATTAAGACAAAAAATCGGTACGTCCTTCGTAATCACAGCCGTACCAGCCGGGTGGAGTAGGGGAAAGTAAGATTACCAATTTATAAATATGATTACCAAAGAATCCAAAAACATTTAAAGTAAAGACTTTTTTTAAGATCACTATTTTTTTAGGGACAAAAGTTAAGAAATTCGAGATACTTTTAAACTGAGACCCTTTTTGCTTAGAGATATTTAAAAAAGCTATTTTTTTTAAATATCTTTAAAAAGATTATAAAAAAGACTTGAAAAGATCTTTAAAAAAACGTTTAATATAATTAAAATACTCAAACAGCTAAAACAAGACAAAACAAATTACAAATGTTTGGCGACGTTAAGCCTTTATGGGGTTTCATAATGAATTAATCTTCCGTAACTTTAATTTAAATGAAGATACAAATAATACAAACGCCGACTAAACAATTTTACATCAATTAATTTATATTGTCGTTATAACTCTAATGTAGAATCTTTTAGTCGGCATTTACGATATTTGTATTTTTATTTAAAACAACGGTGCACAATCTATGGCTGTACGGCCGCATGAGGCCTAAGGTAGTAATTTATGCGGCCGTGCACTTAAGTCAGGCACTTAATTTATGACAAATTTTACCTTAATACATTTCCTTCTTTTTCGCCGCAAATAACATTATATTATACTCATGCTTCTTTGATTCAATTTTTTGTACCTGAAAATTGTCGGTGCTTATTTCATTATAGAATTTTATTACTAGCTTATTGTGGTAATACAGCTGAAGATGACTAATTGTGCAAGCTTTTCTTTGGTTGGTAGTAACGGTATCTATAAAAGTTTTTATTTTATAAAGCAATTGTTAATTTCATAGAATTTCCTTTAACTTAATGGTGGCCGCAAGTTAAAACTAACATTGTGACACAACCGGCAAAAACAAAAAGATTGTGCGCCCATAATTTGAACTAAAGCCACGAAAGACTAATTCATAATAAAACCGGATGAGAGCTTTATCTAGCTGTAAAAGTTTGATTTGTTTTGTCGTGTTTTCTGTTGTTTGAATGTTTTAATCATGTAAATAAATTAAATAAATATAAATTAAAAAGAAATGCAAAAGATAGGATGGCTGCATTTCAATGAAATTGTATGGTATTAAATGAATAAATCAAATTATTATACAATTTTATGGCTCCACTTTCTATATTTTAGAATTACCTACATTAAACAACGCTTATCAAGTTTTTTAAATGTTTTAAGTGACAACTTTAGAATAGGTTAATCCACTTATTCTTAAAAACGTTTAACAAAAGCTAAACTTTTCAATAAGTTTAAGAGTTGATCGGGCTTAATCTTTTTTACTCAAATCGACAGAACTTTCATAATCAAACATGACTACTGCAGGCTAAATAATTTTTATTGAGTTACAATCAACGATAAGTATCAACACGTTTTTTTGTTCATTGATTTTTTGACACTAACTTACAGATGTGGACCAAGTCTTGTGATTTATTTTCAAATTTAAGCAAGAGTGATTTCACATAAAGGAACACTATTGTCGGAATAACTTGGCCAAATGTTAAACATTCCACTATTTCTCCTTACAGGCTTGAAATTGACGTGGATCGCCATTTTCGTTCGGGTGCTTTCGTCTCTAGGAAAACTGGGATACCACTGAACAAATCCTGTTCTTCCGTTTCTCAACCTTACTATTCCGTTTTCCTGCATCAAAAATACAAAGTGAAAAACTGCAGTCGATGTTGCCTGCGAGTCAGGAGAATTAATAGATAATGTGATATAATAATTAATGACAATAGATAAGAGTAATTAAGATAACCGGTAATTTTCGAATGAAATTAGTTTTTTTAAATCACCCAAAATTAAGCTGATTAGTTCAAATTTTTCTCTATATTGATTGAAATTATCAATATTTGTTCATTTTTTGCTTTAAATTTGCTTTGTTGTTAACGTTGTAGCAATTCAACATGGATGTAGCGCTAGCTACACGTGATGAGTTTATGGTTTTAAACACTTTGAAAAAGTTTTAGATACTTACACATCCCAATCATAACACTCAATCGCAAAACAAAAAAACCAAAACTTTTTAAAACATTTGTTTGCAGCAATAAATTCTGTAACCAAATTCAAGCAGGCCAGCTGTGAGTTTTTATGTTATAGCTACTCAACTAGAATTAACAAAGAGTTAAATTTTGTAGTAGTTAATTGTAAAAGGAAGATTTAAATAAAGAATATTAAATAAAAGAATAATTTAAGTAAACGAATTTATGGGATTTCACTTAATTTCGACGCCACGAAACACTATTGGCCACAATACGTCCTAAAAAGTCTTTTGAAGACCAAAATGTCATCGCTTTTATACAAAGATGGTCATTCAAATAACTAAAATAGTCAAAACTCCTGTTGTGGTCAGTTTTGATCAGTTTAGTTCTAATGGTCAGAGCGCTGTAATTGTGATTGATGTGATCTCGGTTGAAAATCTACCCGAGCCATTCTGTTGTGTCCTTGGGAAAGACATATTTTTTGGGAAAGACATTTCCAGAGATTTTTATTGGGACTGCGTTAGGACCAGTTATTGTAGCGTTAGTGTTTATGTTGGGGCAGAGATGGCATTTAGAAGATTTGCAGGGAAAGGTACCCGTGATGAAATGTTCATTTGGTAAGGAGGCAGATATGAGTAAAATTTTAGTCATACCTTTCCCTGCAAATCTTCTAAATGCCATCTCTGCCCCAACATAAACACTAACCCTTCAATAACTGGTCCTAACGGAGTCTCAATAAAAATCTCTGGAAACTTTAGCTGTAATTCATCTAATATTATATACGCAATTTCATGCAATCTCTGCCCTAAAGTTATCTATATTAGAGAAACAAGCAACTCTTTCAGACAACGAATGAACGGACACAGGAGCGACATCAAGCACAACAGAAACAAACCGGTAGCCGAGCATTTCAATAAACCAGACCACACCTTGGACAATCTCAAATTAACAGTAATCAAGGAAGTTAAAGGTAAAACAAAGCAACAACGGGAAGTGGAAGAGCAAAAAATTATTTTCAAACTCGATTGTGTTAACCAAGGTTTAAATAAAGATTACTCGTTTATGTCTAACTACGTGTAATATTAATTTTTGTATACGTGAGCGTCATTTATGTTTTTCACTTTTTTATCCATTTCGAATCGTTCCATTTTCTCGCATATGTTCTTGGTTTAAATTGCTGTAATTCACCGCACTGCTATATTTTCTCAAACTTCGACTTTTTTTCCGATATTTTTGTATCTCATTACGTCACATTATGTCTGTTTGTTACGTTTAATGCCGTTGTGTAAAACTTGTTTTGATTGCATTTTCATTCCATTGCACCTGATGAAGTGAGCAATAGCCCACGAAATCTTGTGCCCAGATAAAAAATAAAAAATAGTCAACTTTAGTGCACAATTTTCTGTTTTACTCATTTTATTTGAAAAGTTGACACGGCTCCCCCAATTCTATTCCTCGATGATAAATGTATAGCCTATTAGTTTACTTAGTCACTTGGTATTAACTAGTCGTATCATTCAAAAGATTAAACAAAGAAAAGCCGTGTTAATTATTAAAATCGATTAAAAATGTACAAAGAAGTGCATCAAAGTTTTATTTTTACTAGTAAACTTGACAGTCCTTAAAAAGTTTACAGAAGGTCAAACAGTGCACTGGACGTCGGACAGAATTTAAAAAAACTGTGCAAATCATTATTCAGAGTCAGTCTTAAAAGACTTGATATATTTTTGAAAAGGATCCGTGACGAAAAAATGTTGGAAACTCTTGCTAACTCTATTATAAACCAATTTTATTATTCACTCTTTACTCCTTATTGTGCGCCTACGTAAAAATGTTTTTAAACTTTTAATTTGTTTCAAGGTTCAAAGTGTCCACTCATCATCCGTTTGTAGCTAGATGTCTAGAGTATTTTGATATTAGCCCCTAGCAGTTGAATACCTATTTGCAGAACTGGAGCATGATAATATTTAGGTAATTTGTAGTTTTTCTTGAATACTTAACTATTCGAACGTAGCCCCTGCCGTTAACAAAAAATAAAAGAAATTAACACTTCGCGTCAAAATCTAACAATGCCTTTTGACTTGTTGTCAAAAGTTACAACAGTTTTAGAACAATTATTACCGGCACTAACCTAAAGCAAATTTATAAAACTGTCTGACTGGGTTTTCCAAACACCAAAACAGGAATGAGAACTGAATGCTTTTTTAACCGAGTAAATGCCTGATTGTAAAGTAAAAACCAAGAAAAAAAGGTTTACATATTAATTGGCATTGTTTGATCATTTTTTTGCTCAATTAAGTAATTTAAAATTGTAGGTCAAAGGAAACTTTTTTCGAGTTCGATTTCGACAAAAAAGACCGAGTTTTTGATTTTGTGTTTGCAGTTCTGCATCGAAACTCCCTATCGATGGCTTATCATCATCGTTCAATAGCAGTAAAAGCTAAATGTGAACATTAAACTAGCGTCTTTTTGAGTCTTTTCTAATAAACATACTTATGTCGATACTATCGCATGAACCCCAATAAGCTTCTACAGTTTCACATGGTGGATACATAAAAATGCCTTTTAATAATTTTTTTGAATCATTAGCTAATATTTCTTTGAATTATAGTAGGGCCTAATATATGGTGCTTTTTATGTTTTCTTTCCTCTTTTTAACTTTGGTTAAAAGCGATGATTTTTTTTCTAACATTTGATTGATAAAAACAAAAGATTTTTTAACAATGATAAAACAAAAGTTTGACCAAACCAGTATTACGAACTAATGTAATTGTATTATATTGCAGCAATCGTTGTTTTATTGTCATATTTACAAGCATTCCTGTATAAAAAAATATTCAACGAGTTTTCGTGAATTCTTAATTCACCCACAATCAGCTTTCTCAACATTAAATTGTGATTTGATATCTACTTGATAAGCTTATTGTCGTCTTGTGATTTTTGGAACAATTTATCATTTTTTCCACGTGCTGGTTAAAAATATTGTTTTATTTGTGCGTGACTATCAAAGCAAACAAAACTCGTTTTTTGCTGTCGCTTTTGCGCTTTGATTATAATATTTTGTGGGACTGCTTGAAATCGTATGAGAGTTTATTTTTCTGATCTCAACCTCGACTTGTAGTTTTGCCTAGGTTTGAGTGCTTTCTTTTTTTAACAAACTGCAAAACTACACGATTTAAAAAGAGTAAATAAAACTATAACAAAACTAATTACAAATTGTATGAAGAGTGTACAGCTCATATAAGATGTGTGTCGATCTAGTAATGCACTTGGAGTTAGGATTGCAATAATATTTTCTCTAAAATTATCTCAAGATTAGAAAAAGATTATCATTATTCTTACAATCACAACGGATTTTATTGTAAAAGAGTGTTGTGGTAGATTTTTATCTGTTTACTTGCTTTCAATTTTTGCTTTGTAAGCTAAATGCAAATTATAATTTTAACGGAGGAACGTGATCAGTATTGTACATCTCTTATATAATCGAATATTAAAACAAACTTGATATGATGATCCAAGCCAGATGCGAACGATATGCAAATTTTCATCGGTCCAGGTATACCAGTTCTTCTTCACATAATCGTATACGGCATTATACACTTGCTGTGTTGGAATTTCAGCCAACAATCCACCGTGGAAAGTACATAGAGAAGCTGCAGTGTTGTAGTCGACTGATGGACCAACTCGGTAGAGAAGTTTGTAGCAAATATTTCCCACAACAACTCCGTCCATGCACTGAAGTTTACCTGTTATATTTATGGTTTTTAAACAAAAGATTTCTTAAATTTTTGTCAATTATATTTCAAAAAAGTCTATAAAAATAAGCAAATTTGCAAAATTAAAAATTTCTCACAAATCTTTCTGCAGAAAAAGAAAAGTGTACATATCATATTGGATAATGTAAATATTACAAAAAGAACAAAAAGATAATTTATTGTTAAAACCAGATTACAAAAGTTAATGTTGTAGATTTTGGAAGAAACATTTGAGACGATTATTCAAGGAAAGAGTAAAAGGAGTAGTAAAACTTTTTTTATGTAGCTGTATTGATTCTATTGCAGTTTTTGTTTAGTTGAAACACCATTGTAGGTTAGTAGCGTGAGCCATTTGTGAATTTGTCGTGAAGTGTTTTTCTTTATGGCGCAAAGTAAATTACCCAGGTAGACTGAGACTGACAACTTGTACGAAAATCTTACTTATTAGCATCAAAGAACAGTTGTAAGAAACTATGATGGTATATTCCCACGTTATGCAGTTTCGATTTACTGTCGTTTGATAACTGTCGGTTTACTACATTGATCAATTGTAATTTTATTAAGAAACACAGGAAAACTTTTCAACATTTACGTAAACCCGATATTGCATCTGCATAATACTTTTTTAAAATATAGAACGATTATTTGACACTGAATATTTATTATTATACAAAGGGCAAATATAATGCAAAAATTGCATTACAAACTTGACATTATCACAGATAAAAAAGATAAAAAACTAAATTTAGGCGTTTTATGAGAGGCATCTTCTCTATATATTTATATATAAAGAAAGCTAACTAATAGAAAAAAATTCTTTAGTTTTCTGGCTAATTTTCGAAAAAACGTATTTGACAAAGATGTAGCCTTTAAACATAGCCTTACGATCGGGGACTGAGGGTGTCACAAACTTTGTTCGAGAATCCCAAAGGACCAGTTGAATTAGGTAACCCGAATACCTGAGCTGAAACAAAGCTGTGTCTAAATTTCATTTTATTCCGGCTCAAGAAGTAGTCTTGCTATGAGCCTGATGGTTTATACAGTTGATTTAACGAAAGCTCGGATTGGTTTCGTTGAAGACTCTTCTTCACAACAAACAGAGACCACTGTCTCTAATAAGAACGAATGTACTACAAAAATTCACGATCGACAAAACTTTTATTCCACGCTTCGCCACACTGTAAAGCGAAAATCAACACTATAACTTGATTCAATCAACACAACTAATTCTACCTCTGTAGAACACAACTCTCAGCCACTGGCACAAAATAAATTCAACACTCGACGACCAATATAAATACTAACGGGTCTTCCGCGCCCAACCAATTACTTCCACTCGAGTCGTCTCCAAATCACATCTAATCATAATAATTCGCTACGCATCGGCTTTATATAGAAACCAAAATCACGTGACGTAAACTTTCTTGTAAATTCGAGATTTAGCCAAAACTCCCTGGAGAGATCGTTACGCGAATATTCTACTACGTTCGAGATAGCAAAGCTTGAACAAAACATATTACGTCATACTGTCGAGCGAAAGAGAAAAAGATACATGTATCGAGCAATAAAACAAATTGGACGTATATCGCAAACAGCGCTCAAAGAGCCGCATTTATTCTCTTATAATAACACTACGAATTACTATTAACGGGGATAAATATATTGTTACGAGTAAAATTATGAATGAAGTGTGACAGGGGCAATTTTTCCAAAAATACAAAAAACTTGGCCGAAACCAGAGATTTTTGAGCAAGACAATAACCATTTGGGCAGGAAAGAGTTACTAAAAGATTCAATGTGAAAAACTTTTTTTGGTCTCAAAAGTTCCAGTAAAAATAAAAAAAGATCTTCACATTAAATCCGAGTAATATTTCGGCATCTCTGTAAAATGATGTAAAATCGTGATTCGCGCTATCGTTGAAAAAATTTGGGCAAAATGTATTGCCCGCCAAAAATGTTTAGTCGGGTACGGCTGTGTCTTTAAAAAGTTAGTTGAGATGAAGAACATGATTTAAAGTTTTCGAGCTTGGACTTTGCCTCGGAGATTTACTCTTTGGTTTTAGTTTTGTCATTGAGTCTTGTAATTCTTAAGATTAAAGCCTTTAGTGATGTAAAAACTGCAACCAGTATGTTCTCATCATAAAGTCGTGAGCTTTAGTCTATTATATTAAAGTAACTGCTGAAGCTTTTCTGGTAATTTAAAAAAGTGAAGCCATGCATGAAGTTGAACAGCATTTGGCTTTAGAGCCTAATGGCAATTAAACAATTTTTGACTGCTGTCCGGGATAGCGTACTATAATACTGTATGCTATTAGTAAAAAAGTTTGCTTAAAATTTTTTGGATTGAGCAAATAATTCTTAAAGTCCTTAAACTATTAACTGGAACAATTGCTTTTTATTAGGATAACGAACAACTAACTGACAGTAGCAATAACACGAGGCAAGGTTACAACACACGCGCATTGACATCACTATACTCTACAAAAACCCCTCGCTTTAAAAAAAACAGAAAAACAAAAATAAATTATTAAGAACTCTTTAGCACAACTCATCATCACATACATAAAAAAAAACACTGCAGACAAGTAACGATTATACGAAAGGAGTCAACAGTAGTAATTGTTCACAAAATTAGAAATCCAAAACACCCTACCAACTTTGAAGTCTTTTTAAATTTTCAATGGATTGTTGGGACTCATTACTAATTATCATCACAATCTTTGAGTTCATTTCTGTTAAAATTCTGGGTACTATTGGTTTCAATCGTATATGAAAGGTATTACCAATCGGTTGGCATGATCTCTTGCTCGTAGGGATGCAATTATTTATGTGAAAAACTTGGGATATACTAGATGCAGATGACGTCTGGATTTGATATAAAATGTCAGAAACCTTCAAGTAACCACGTATAGTCCAGTCTAGCCTTGGCCCAACTTTTGCTTTGCCATTGGGGGATAAAAATATCAGACCCAATCATTTTCTTGCAATTGATTTAATAGCACATAACTGTCGTACTTGCATTTTTGCCTCAAGACTGCCTTACTAGAATGTTTGCAAGCCACAACATAAAAGCGATGGGTTGCCTCTTTCACCCATTCGACAAATTGAACATAACATTGTTCTGACTTAACTGAAGAAGGTTGTTCTACCATGAAGTCCAATGGTGAATTGATTTCACGACCAAGTATTAGTTTATTCGGAGAAAATTTTGTGGATTTATGTACTGTCGACCTGTAAGTCATGCACATGTATAGTAAATGGTCATCCTAATCAATATTAAATTCCGTATTATGCAAATATTTGCCGAATTTTTTGATTAAAACGTCCAACAAAGCCATCAGATGGAGATATATTTGGGGACGTGCGTGTCTTTTTAATGTAAAGTAAGTCACAAGCATGCTGAAATAACTGAAATTCAAAATTTTTTACCTGATTTGATCTCGTATGCAGAAAATATTACAATCCAAATCTTGTAAAAAATTTAGTAACAAGTGCGTTTGCTATAAAATATGCCGGCTTATCAAGCAGAGCAGATTACTCTTTTCAGTCTGTAAAATAGTCACTGATGACCATGAAGTATTCATTATCTGATACAGTTTTGGGCAAGGGACCTAAATTGTCAATCGCAACTCTTTCCATAGGAGCCGCTGCTACAGATTGCTTGAGCAGTCCGCGATCACCCCCATACGTAGGTTTTTGTTTTGAACAAATAACGTACCATTAGCGTCAAGTATAAACATCACTTTGTAAGCCTTCCCAATAAAACCTTCTTTGTAATTGATAGACAGTACGTTTTATCCAAAGGTGGCCACCAGTAGGCAATTTATGTAAATGGTGAAACAGCTCACGTCGTAGCTCTTTGGGTACAACAATAAACCGCAACTCGTGATTTGAATCATGCTCGTACCACTGTTTATAAAGTAAACTGTTTTTTACTACCAACAACTCCTATTGATTTAAGTAGCTTCGAAATTCTTTTTGAATAACTTTCGGGGAAGTTGGGGATGCTAATTCACACTTTTAAAATAAAAAGTGTTGTTAATTTCATTGTCAGTAGCTTGCCACTCACGTGTCTGTTGCAAATTCTAAACATCCATCCAATTTGGTTAGCATTCAAATTCTAATCTTCTAAGAGCGGCTGCATAAATTTTTCGAGAGGGAGACTTGTTCGCACAGCCGTGCTTATGTGATATCCCACAATTTGCACACTTGGAATTTGTACAACTTTGTAGTGACAATCCATCAGCGTTATCACGATTCGTACCCTTGACGTGAATGAAAGAAAAAACATACATGATTAAAACTGAAATACAACGTGCAAGCATTGCCTCTGCCTTGCAAAACAATAACAACCATGTTTAAAGCACTATGATCTGCTCTAACAACAAAACTGCGTCCCCACAAGCAATTTCGAAAATATTTAACAAATAAAACTAATGCAAGATGTTCTCTGTAGGTAATACAATAACATCTTTGTGATTTACTTAAGGTCTTACTTACATATGCAATGACATGCTTTTGACCTTTATGCATTTGCAATAAAAAAGCGCCGTTTTATTGAGAAGCACCCGTATTGAGTATGAATGAGGCATAAACCGCGGGATATCCCAGAATTGGAGGTTGTGTTATAAAGTACATCTTTCCAGATCTTTAAATGCCCTCTGACAGTCCGGTGTCCAATCGAAAATTTTTTCTTTTTGTGTCAACTTTATTAAAGTCATGCTATTTCTAAGAAGTTTGGGATAAACCTATCGTTTCTGGGTCTGGTGACACTCCGTCTCTAAAAATAACATGACCTAAAAATGTAGGCAAGCAAGAAAACAACCTGCACGTTTTAGGCTTCAGACGCAAATCTACTTCGTGCAAACTTCGTGCAAAGTTATCTTTAAATTATTATATGCTGTTTGAGACTCATTCGCATAGCATATGACATCATCTATTTAAACAACACAAATCTTCCATAATATTTCTTTTAAACAGTTTCCAATTAGTTTTTTAAACGTAACCGGAGAATTCGTAAGTCATAAGCACATTATCTTTAAGTGAAACAGTCCTTTACCATGAAAAGTAAACGCTGTTTTGCCCGGCCAACAAGGTCCAACACAATTTTCCAATAAACACCAGCTAAATCTAAAGTGCTAAACGATCGTGACCCCCTGAAGTCATCAATTAGCTCTTCATCAATTTGGGAGTGGGTATTGGGTAAGGATCTTTTATTGCGACATTGTTGAGTTTTCGAAAGTCAACGCAAAAACGAGGGCACTTATCTTTTTTTTCACCAGAACAACCGGAGACGACCACGAGCTGAGGGTGGGTTCAATAATGTCTTGTTTTAGTTTTTTGTCGATTAGTTTCAATTATCTCCCGCTTAACTTGCGATAAACAAAGTGTATTTTGTTTGATCAGCTTTTCTGCTCCAGTGTTTATTTTATGACGAATTGTAAAAGTGTAACCTAATCCCTGTTTATCTGCAAAAAATCTGATATTCACAAATAAGATCAATTATCTGTTTCTTTAGAGACACCAAAACCCTTTTAATTGGATCACTTATTGATTGCAAGACACAGGTAAGAATAAAAGCGAATCATGATATGTTCGTGAAAAAAACAGTGGCGTGCGGTCAAGGCATGCAAGTCATGCATTGCATGAAAAAATTTTCACGGATTGAATGACGAACTTTTCCGCGATGAGGTATAAATTTTTTAATTTAATGAGAAATGATACAAGTTTGGAATGAAATGAAAGAAGTTTAAGGCCGATCCGAGACAAAGACTTTTTTTTTTAGAAATCATTACAAAATAAGTATAAATAATCAATATATACGTGTCTATTGTATTTTACTGAGTACTGACATTTATTTTCGCATGCAGTTTATGTGTAGGCACTTTAATTGCTAAAAATTGGACTAATTTATCTCTTTGATTACCATATTTATAATATAAAAATACTATTTATTTGTTGCAATAACTAGATAAAGCCATAATGACTGGCCCGATCTGTCTTTTGGCAATCGATATTTTTAAACCGATGGCTACAGCTCAACTGCATTTTTTTTTATGAAACCTGGCCAGAAGTAAATGCAAAATAAATGTTACCAATAGCACTCGCTTTTCAAGAGGTAAACTAAACCGTATAAACGCTGATATCAAAATTAGTTTTTATTTACGTTTGGTTGATTGAAATTCAGCTTGAATGGTTGCATTTATTTGAGTATAGTCAATTGATGCGATTGTGGGACTTGGAGGTCCTGGAGGTCCTGGTGGTCCGGCTGGACCCTACAAAAAAGTTACATGCATTTTAATCTTTCCTATATACAACAATCAAACCGTTCGGGTGACCATCATGTTTGCAACTATACTCACAAAGTTCTGATTATCTTCATTATGCGCAGCAAATCAGAAATAACAAACCAGAAGAAAATGGAAGGGATAAATCATAGTTTTGAAGTCCATCCAGAAAAATCGGTTGGAGCATAAGACTTTTTAAAAAAATTGGCAGCGTGGTCAAGTGCTTAAGAGCGCCGTGACTGTGATCGAGATCGTTGCAACTTTCTGTTGTGTCCTTGGGAAAACATTTTACGGCACTTTCCTCTTCTTGGAAGTTTTATCAAGTAGCTTTATATTTTATTCATGCTTCTTTAAAACTAAAAAAAAATTAAAAAAACTTTAATCGGACAGCAATATCTTGGCATCTCCGGAAGCAGATCGGGGTGCTTGCTTTATGTACAGCGCCTCCGATGCTTTCCTGCAAGTCAGGAGGATACATATAGAGATAAAATGAAATGAACTTGAGACATCACTGTAGTTCAATATTTTGGTCCTTGTTAAACACTTTTGAAAAGTGATGAAGTTGCAAACAGCTTGATTTGTGTTAAACAAGACAGGCATATACGTATTTACAAGTTTTCTTTGTTGCATCAACTGCAACATAGCTTTTTCAAAATTCTAGATTAATAAAATATTTATTACAATAAATATTGTTGCGGATGCTTAGAATCTCTTAATATGCTGTAAATTTATTGAATATCTGGGGTAAACGAATAGCACCCAAACTTTTTCTTTTTAAACGACGCCTTTTTAAAATCTATAAACACTCACGGCGCTCGAATCACCGAGAAATTACAATTAAATCATGTTCTATACAAAAGAACCGTGAAGTTTTTAAGATAGTAACATAAACTTTTAATGCGAGCTGTGAGCTTGCTGCTTCTAACACATTTTATCAACCGCGCAGTTCAATGTTCAATATTATTTATTCTCTTTTCTAAATTCTTTAATTAAGTAACTTCAATTCGATCATATATTTTTTTGATTTTGTGTTTAAATTCGAATTCAGCAATTTTTATTTTTTAAGTTAAAATTCAAGTTTGGCAAAAAAGAACAAGTTCTTTGAGTTCGAGGTTGCAGCCCTGCTTTTAACATAATCTATGAGGATCCTTAAATTATCAAAAATATGTCTTGTAGTATGATTAAAACTTGTACCGTCCGCTTATTCGCTTGGAACTGACAAAGCGGCCCCCGACAAACAATAGGTTTATCATCCCTGGTCTTTGAAGTGAGTGTGAGCACTGTGATACCAAACTGTTGCGCAGTACTCAGCTGTTGAGTAAACCACAGATAGGTCAGCTGTGCGCAGTGCTTTGCAATCAGCACTTGATCCTACAAGTCGCCTCAGCAGCGTGACATCCGAAGATATTTTTTTGCGAAGTACCATTAAATGGTGACAAACCTGAACCACCTGTCCAACTTTACCCCAAGATAAAAGGGTTTGGACAGAAAGGTAAAAATTTCTTGTTGTTGTTGACGTTTAAGTCATGTTTGGTCTCTTGGTTATTTAAATGAAAGGCTGCCGTTATCTTCTTTGTGTGACTGAGCTTCAACCTTCAAATCTGAAGATACGCTAAAAGTGTAATCACGTCTTGGTTTAAAGTCCCCTCCAGATTCTTTCAGTTTTCAGATGAGTGCAACAATGCCAGTTCGTATGCATAGGCAAAGGTTTTAAAAATCGTGAAGAAAGGTCGTACATGTAGCTGTTAAAAAGGAGGTGAGTCAAGACCTATCCTTGGACAACGCCGTTTTACAAGCAGCGTATCCTGCTTTTATGTTCTGGGTCAGTAGAACGAATTGATCCACGGTGACTTTTAGCGTCGAAACCTAGCCTGCTCTTTAGGGAGCAGTGGATCAATAATTGAATCAACGTGGGCGTAGATACGCCTGTCTTTCGAGGATCTTTTAGGGGACAGAGTGCAGAGATATTTGTCGATAACTTTTTGGGTCTCCCACGAGTATCATCGGCTTTGGAATTGCGACGACAAGCGCTTTTCTGCACAGCTTGGAAATTTTGAGGCAGGAAGAAAGTAATTCACTTAACCAGGATTTCAAAGCAGCTTCAAAATGGATTATAAGCTCTGGGAAAATAGAATCAGGGTCCGGTTTTAAGTGTTGAAGGGGAGCATTGAATTCTCTCTGTAAGAAATTTTCAAAGGTATTTACTGGGTCTGGTGTTGTGGCCCTCTAGAGGTCAGACACTTCTTGAGAGACGATTCGAGATGACTTGCAGTCAACAGCCTCGTATCTTCCATTTCTAAACAGTTGAGATTTAATAGCATCAATCGAAACGGAAAAGTGACGTAGAGATTGTCTTGACATATCAGTAATTGTTTAAATTACTCCATGTTTTTCGACTAGAGTGTGAAAAGTCAATGCTTTGAACTTCTTCGGACTATCAATCTCTCCGCTTCCAGTCAAGTTTGGCAAGTAAAGCTGTACCAGCCAAACTTGAGACGTCTTTCAGAGGAGAATACATAAAAATTCTGCAGAGGGATTCACACTTTGCATCCCAACACAGAATATAGTTGTTTCGATACCCACGTGGGATAGTATTTTTGATTGTATTCTGGATGAGGTTACAAAAGTCCTGGTAAACCGTATCCACATCAAGTGAATCAGGCAGCAAAAAATTCTTTGCTAATGTGTTTTTCAAAGCAATGTAGTGACTCCATTTGGCCTCTCGGAATTCCACCGTCGTCGTTTGGAGGGTATCCACTCCAGGTCAGACACAAACAGGACTGGGGCCGAGGGTTTATCCTTTTACTACCCCAGACTGCTGTACTGCCTGGATCAGATGCTGGCAGTGATGTCATTAAGCCAGCATCGAGTTTCGTCATTCAAAACCGTCAGACCTCGTGCTCCATGTGGTGCCCGATGTATAGGGCACACTGTTAGTACATGGTCTGCAGTTTGCTCAGAGGCGCCACACTCGCAATTCGGTGAAGGAGCGAGACCCCATTTGTACATGGACGAATGGAATCGCCCAACACCAGTCCGCAGGCGGTTGAGTTTAACCCAAGCTGCTCGGGGTAAGCCCATCCCAACAGGCCTGGCACCGGTCTCGGGCACAAAAGCACGGAGCCTGGAAGCATTTTCACAATACTCCGCGTTCCATTTGTGATTTGTCCATTCAGAGGCGCGGATGCCAAGTCTGGCAAGGTTGTCCAAGAGATTCCGCGCACCTGACACAAACGGGCGTCTGGATCTTAGTCTCACTTGGCCAGTATCTGAGGACCCACTTAAAAGACCATGCAAGATATGATCGGGGTCCAGAGATCCACGGTAAGCCAAGGAGAGTGTCGCTCCCATTCGGCGAAGCTCAGCTGGCTGGATGCCTGAAAGTACAGGTAGGTGGTCCGTTGGAGTGGGACGCAGGCATCCAGTAACCATGCGCAAGGCGTCATTCAAGACACTGTCAATGAGACGAGTGTGAGCACTGCGACACCATACTGGCGCACAGTACTCAGCTGCTGAGTAGACTAGAGACAAGGTGGCTATGCATAGTGTTTTAGCACCAGCACCCCATCCCGAGCCCACAAGTCGCCTCAGCAGTGTGACGAGCGAGGATAGTTTTTTGCGCAATGCCACTAAATGGTGACGAAACGTGAGCGATCTGTCCAGTTTTACCCCAAGGTAAGTAGGGGTTGGACAGAACGGTAAGAGTTTACCGTTGTTGTAGACCTTTAGCTCACGTTTGGCCTCTCGGTTATTTAAGTGAAAGGCTGCCGTCACCGTCTTAGTGTGATTGAGCTTCAACCTCCAAGTCTGGAGATACGCTGAAAGTCTAGACATGTCTTGGCTTAATGTCCCCTCCAAGTCCTTCCAGTTTCCAGAAGAGTGCAACAATGCTAGATCATCAGCATAAGCAAACTTTCTGGAAATCATGGAAGGAAGATCGTACGTATAGATGTTAAATAGGAGGGGAGCCAAGACCGATCCCTGAGGAACGCCGTTTTTAAGACGGCGTAGCCTGCTTTGCTTGCTGTCACCGGTGGTAAGGGTGAAACTTCGATTTCGGACAAGCTCCATGGTCATTTTGACCATGTGCTTATCCGGAAGTAGTCTCAGCAGCTTGCAGGTAAGGGCACGGTGCCAGACAGTGTCATAAGCAGCTGTCAGATCGATAAATACGTTACCGGCCTTCTTTTTAGCCTCGAAAGAATCCTCGATGTTCTGGGTTAGCAGAACAACTTGATCTACGGTTGACTTTCCGCGTCGAAACCCAGCCTGCTCTTTAGGGAGCAGCGGATCGATTAATGGTTCAACGCGGGCGTAGATAAGCCTCTCGAGGATCTTGTAGGGGAACCAAAGCAAAGATATCGGTCGATAACTCTTTGGGTCCCCCACGGGCTTTCCTGGTTTTGGGATCGTGACCACAAGCGCTCTTCTCCAGATCTTGGGAATTTTGAGTCGGCGCAAACAGGAAGAAAAAAAGTCACGTAACCAGGACTTCAAAGCAGCTCCAGTATGGAGTATAAGCTTGGGGCAGATGGAATCAGGTCCCGGAGCTTTACCTGGTTTTAAGTGTTGAAGCGCAGCAGTAAATTCTCTCTGTGAAAAATTATCAGAGATATTTACTGCATCTGGTGTTGTGGCCCTCCAAAGGTCAGACACTTCTTGAAAGACAAGTCGAGATGACTTGCGATCAACCGCCTCGTATTTCCCATTTCTAACCAGCTGAGATGCAATAGCATCGGCTGAAACGGGACAGTGACGAGGAGAGTGTCGTGACCTACCAGTAAGGTTGTTTAAAGTACTCCACGCTTTTCGACTAGAGTGTGAGAAGTCAATGCTCCAAACTGCCTCGGACCATCAATTCCTGCGCTTTCTGTCAAGCTTGGCAAGCAGAGCTGTAGCAGCCAAACTTGAGTCGTCTCCCTGAGGAGACTGCAGAAAGGTTTTATAGAGGCATTCACACTCTGCATCCCAACACGGAATATCGTTATTTCGATATCCACGTGGGATAGTCTTTTTGGCTGCTTTCTTAATGGTGTTACAGAAGTCCTGGTAAGCCGCATCCATATCAAGAGAATCAGGCGGCAATAAAGTCTTTGCGAATTTATTCGTCAAAGCAATGTAGTGACTCCATTTGGTCTTGTGGAAGTTCCATCGCTTAACAGGCATGCTTGGCACTGGCATAGCAAACCTTGGTGGTGTAATAAGCGAGGGTCGATGTTGTGACCTGGGGAACTTGTCAAGGACACGTCTATCCGGTAAGCGACTGTTTGGACCTACGCTAGCGAAAGCTAGATCTGGATTGGTGCCAGTGTTCCAGCGGCCGGAATAAAAACTGGGAGCGTCCTTGGCATTATATAGGAGGGCAAGACAATTAATACTTGCCCAACCAGCCAAGCACTCACCGTCCGGACTGTTGTCATCGTAACCCCAGTCAGCATGACGACAGTTAAAATCGCCAGCGTACAGACAGGGGTGAGGATACACTGGGAGATCCAGGGTTCGCAATCGCGTTGGCGGTGGTTTGTAGACGTTGACTATTTTATAGCCATCAACGTCCACACACAACCACTCGATCTCCGATGTTGGTGGAGATTGGTCCAAAAGCATGTATCTCAGTCGCTCGTGGACAAACGTGGCAAGGCCATGCTTCCTGCTTAAAGAAGATCCAGCTAGTTAGTATTTTGTTAGCACCAACTTCTCTGCATCAGTGCAGTGGGTCTCCTGCAGTAGGATGACGAGTGCCTCAGACTGCATAGCGAGGTGATGAAGAACGTTCATCTTGCTTGCAGTGAGGCCTTCGATGTTCAGCTGAAGAATAGTGGGTCTTCGGAACTTGTTGGCAATGTGCCCTGAAAAGGGCAGTTTTATCTTAACATTGCCCCGTCCTGAAAAGGACGTTTGCCGATTAGCAGACCCACACTGAACATCGGAATGGGTGGATACCCTTCCGTTTTGGTAGGTTCGGTTTCGGTCTGTCATTTTTAGAATTCAATGAACAGACTTACTCACGGCCCAGGCTGCGTGAAAGCACCTAGCATCTGGGCCACCGCTTAACAGGCATGCGTGGTGGTGTGATAAACGAAGGTCGTTGTTGTGACCTGAAAAACGTTTCAAGAACACATCTATCCGGTAAACGACTGTTAGGGCCTACGCTAGCGAAAGCTAGATCTGGATTGATCCCAGTGTTCCAGCTGCCGGAGTAAACTCTAGAGCGTCCTTGGCATTGTATAGGAGGGCAAGACTATTAATTCTTTCCCAGCCAACCAAGCACTCACCGTCCGCACGGTTATCATTGTAACCCCACTCAACGTGGCGACAATTGAAATCGCCGGTATAAAGACAGAGGTGAGGAAACACTGGGAAATCTAGGGATCGCAGTCGCATTCGCGGAAGTTTGTAGACGTTGACAGTCAACGTCCACGCACAACCATCTAATCTCCGATGTCGATGGTGATTGGTCCAAAAGCGTATACCTTAGTTGCTCGTGAAAAACGTGGCAAGACCACCTTTGCGGATTAAAAAAACCCAGCTAGTTGATAGCCTGGAAGTACCAAATTCTCTGCGTTAGTGCAGTGGGTATCCTGCAGAAGGATGACGTGTACCTTAAATTGGAGAGCAAGAAAATGAAAAACGTTCATCTTGCTTGTAGTGGGGCCTTTTATGTTCAGCTGGGGAATAGTGGGTCTTCGGGACTTGTTGGCAATACGCCATAAAAAGGCAGTATTTTCCAGATATTGCCCCATCCTAAAAGGACGTTTGCCGATTAGCAGACCCTCGCTTTACGTCGGAATGGGTAGATGCCCTTCCCTTTTGGCAATTCTGGTTTCGGTCTGTCATGTGTAGCAACAAGAGCAGACTTACTTATGACCCGGGCTGCTAGAAAGTAACTGCCATTTGGGCCAATAAAAATTATTTTGTACAATAAATAAAAAAGCTAGAATGAAAAAATCTGCAAAAAAATATAGCCAGGTGCTAGGGGAAAACGAAAAAGATGAAGGCATCAGTAAATAAATATATAAAGTCTTGTGCAAAAGTTTAAGACCACCTACCAGCATTATGATGTCATCTGGCTTGTTCAAAATTGCATCATCTTATTGCACTAGTCTAAATAGATATTTTTAGCAATAAAATACTCAATGCGGGCTTGGTTAAAAAATATATTTTGACGGTTTCTGCAATATTTTTATAGTTTTTTGAGAGTCCAAAAATGGACAAAAAAGCCAGTTTGACTAAAAATAAGAAAGCCCAAATTGCAATTTTGCACAAGAAAGGGTTTTCTCAAAGGAAGATTTGCAAAAAAGTGTGCTACAACGAAACGGCTGTATATCAAGCAATTGCTAAATTTCAAAATTTTGGACTTTACTTTTTTAAAGGTACAGATGTTCATCGTACAACTGTTAGTAGGCATCTTGTTTATGATTTCAACCTGAAAGCGTTTAAATCTGCAAAAAAACTCCGAAGAGGTTGGCTTTTTCCAAGCGATATGAAACTATGAAGACTGGGATAAAAAGTGGAGGAAAGTTCTTTTCTCGAATGATTCTACAATCCAGCAGTTTGCACAGAGAAAAGGGACAGTTCGTATAAGGCCTGTTGGAACACGATTTAATAACTGCTGCACATAAGCTACGGTAGAACGTCATCCCACTGTTACGATCTGGGGTTATGTCCAGTAATGGCATAGCTGTTATTCTCTTTTTACCAATCCGAACAACAATAAACGGTATCATGTGCAGCAAAATGTTGGAGAACAAGCTTGAAATTCAAATAGCTATTCATAAATGTAATACGTTTATGCAAAACGGTGCTCCCTTTCACCATTCAAAGTTAGTGAATGATTTTCTTAAGAAAAAGAATATCAAAACATGGATTTGCCTGGTAACAGACCAGATCGCAATCCAATTGACAATTTGTGAGCAATACTGAAAGACAAAGTGGCAGATGAACGTCCCACAAGCGCTAAAGACCTGGAAATGGCAATAAAACGCATAAGAACGCAAACGATTACAGTTGAATATTGCAAACACCTTACCAAGAGCAAAGGTGGACATACCAAATACTAAATTCTTACACAATAACCGGCTAATATAACTCACTTTTAAGTTGATTAACCTCCTTTTTGATATTCAGTGTTATTTTCAATATATGGTTATTTCGCTGTGCTTTCAATTAACAAATTAGCCTATAGCACAAATATAATAAAATTGATTTATTGTATATTTTGATAAATATTCTTGGTGGCCTTAAACTTTTGCATACAACTGTATTTCATTGCCGGACAATTTATTGAAACATCGTATCAAGCTTAATTTTAAGCAACCTTACTATAAACCGCTGCTGCTTAATGACTTCATAATCTTGACAATGTAATTGACAACTCCAATGAATTGAAGTAGGGTAAGTTTGTTTTACTTAATTTTAAAGTATTTTTCTCACTCAAAATCAAACGATCATGAAAGTAATTTTGCAATAATCAAATATGGACAGTTACACGGTAAAATATTAACATCAGTAAGATTTAGCTTTTTTAAGACAGAAATTAGTTACTGAATTTACTTCAGAGAAGTCAAGTTGAATCTGTTGCAAATACAAAAAAAGAAGACCAGAACATAAAACATGTAACTCAATTTTAATTTTATTTTTATAGAAACCACAGCCGTTCCAACCAAAAAAATTTTAGGATGCAATACACTTTTACTCAAATTTTATTAAAATTTTCCCAAATTATGATCTTGTAGCTTTACAAAAGTTGAAAAAAATGGAACACTTTTTGTCCCATACTTTTGGTAAAAAATAAAAAAAGTTTTTACATTGGCTCAGTCTAAAAACATTTTAACCCAACTAATTTTTCTTTTCTACGCAAGTGTTTCTAATTTTTCCCAAATAATTCCATGTCGCTGATTGAAAAATTCTGGTTTTGCTTAAATTTTTTAAACTTGGGTCGCAATTTCCCCTGCTCTTCGTTTTGTACGACTTATCTAAGAAACATGTGAATATTTTATCTAGAAGTTATCGGAAACAAACTAATTTTCTCTCCTATTAATTAAAATATTAAATTTAAAAAAAACTACTGAGTTGTGAATTTACTTTTGATTGAAAAACTGAGTTGTCAATTAATTTTCGTCTTGTTTAACTTAAACCAATTAAAATGAATTTGTTTTAGGTCCTTCATGACAGCCTTTTTAATCAGTTTTTTTATTTTACTTATTTATTTGTGATAAACTTTCAATTTTTTAAAAAGGTTTAAGTTATCATGTCGATAGGCTTAATTGAGCTTTCAATTTTTACAGCACATGATAGAACTCCAACTCGAACTTAAACTTGAATAAAGTTCTATCGAGTTCGCAGCATAGGTTAGAAGTAATAAGGCATGAAATAAAATAAAACAATCATAATAGAAACTTTAGCACATTAAATTTCTTGTTAAAAGTTTAATTTTTACTAAAAATAAAAGCGCGTTAAAAAGCGATGAACCTAGTCAATAAAGAATTTGTAACACAAAATTATAAACTTTTTAGAAACGAAAAAAATTGTTTAACAACAATAATAAACAACAAACAAAAACATTATAAACCAGTTTGTCACTTAAAGGCCTGCTTCCACTACGAGCGTTGACAGGATTATTCTTTGTATGGTTTATTGCTTCTCTTAGCACTTAAGGGCGGAAAGAAATCTAGTTTGTAAACTGCCACAATTAAAGTTTGTTTGAGGCTTTTATTTTTTTTTTAATTACTCTAAATTTACTCAATTTTTGGTTGTTTTGAATTCTAATTTTAATTAGTTTTTTTCTTCAATCAATTCTTGAAAAGTTGTTTTAAATATTTTAAAATTGTTCTGTTAATTCCACACGGCCATTTTCATTAAATACATTTTTACTTGAACTACATTTACTGTCGATCATTTTATAAGACTAGCTGCTGAACAGAGAAAAAACACGTCTCAAGCGATTATGAATCCAGCTATACATAATAAACAATAATCATGATCCATTTTGGTCATATTTTGGTCATATACCCGGGAGGTGAGTGGTTAGTTTGTTTACTCCTAGTCTTTTACTCCTGGTTAAGTGGTTTGTATGTGACCAAGGAGTTAATGCCCGGGTTTAAGGGTCCTAATCTTCTTTGTAATATGCTGTTGGACGCATTTGGCTTCTGAAGACATTTTTTTGGCCCGCAAACATTTTTTACATGTTAAGTCAGTAGTTCGTGCCAAGGGTCCTCAAAATTTTTCTAAGTTACCTTTTTAATGTCAAGCAGAGGAGTTATTGAATACTAAATAAACTGGTGTCATGACCCAGCAAAGAGTCAAATTCATGTTTTAGAACAGGATGGGCAAGCTTTCTGTGATGTGGGCTATTTTTTTCAAACTCCGACAAAGGCGCCATGTAAACACACAACGCAATTAGCTCTAATAGATTTTTAAAATTTCACTTAAAAATAGTGCTGTTAAATGACGTCATAATTAAGATAAATTTTTTTTGGATTGGGTGAATAAGTAAAAAGAGCCAGATTCGGCCCGCGGACCATCGTTTGCCCTGATCAGTTTTAGAACCAAAAAATTCTTCCCGTTCTTCCAACTGAATAGTAGTTAAAGACTTTAATGCAAATTTCAAAGTTTTTTTAATTAACACAAATGCAAAGCTTTAAATTATTATGCATCTAAATAATTTTAAAAAAAATTTTTTTGAAAACCAGGCTTCCTGTTTGATAGTGTTAATATATTAATTGCAGCAGCAAAAATTGATCAACTTAAAACCCAAAGAACTTTTTTACATTTTATTAATATTTCTTCGATTAGGGATTTAAAAAAGAAGATTTGATTTTTAAAACGAAGAACATTTAAGTGCAAGAAATGTAATGAACAAGCAACAAATTGTATTCGTTATTTCATATGCTGTATATCATTTATACAATTGCACAATTCAAACTGGGCCACTCAAACTTGAAAATTCAAA
This sequence comes from Diplosoma virens, assembly GCA_963680785.1. Lineage (NCBI taxonomy): Eukaryota > Metazoa > Chordata > Ascidiacea > Aplousobranchia > Didemnidae > Diplosoma > Diplosoma virens. Next base: position 6,342,376 of record OY796889.1, on the reverse strand, counting down.
ACGTTTTTAGAACCACTAATATAGCGGTTTTGGGGCAATATTGGAGTTACGAGTTTGTTGGGAGATTAATCAATTTCAAGTAAAGTTCTACATTAACAAAACTTTAAAAGTTATTTGAATTTTTGCATTCAAATTGCTCATGAGTTATTTCTATTTATTATCATTTAATTATAACTTGTTAATTATTTTCATTTTATATTAAATCTTGTTTTTATATTTAACTTACTCTTAATCCTCTTGGTCCTATTTTTCCTGGTCGACCAGGGCTACCTCTTATCGTACGATTAACTTCCGTTCTTGAATTATCTCCAAATATACCAGGAACAGATTTGCAAACAAGATACTGATTGCTTGCAAAAGATTGCAAAAACAAAATACAAAACACAAAATATTGTAGCATATTTTTTATAACAAAGATGCAAATGACACACAATATCTAATCAAGTAATGAAATTAAAAATGGTTTTAGGCAAAACGTTTTCACCTACTTTTTTGACAGCAGATTTATCTCAAAACAATTGTGCTTTGATAAATAATTAGAATTAAAAATATAGATTTTAGAAAACCAATAATTTATTTTAGAAAAGTGAATTAATATTTTATAGGTAATTATCCATTTAATTAAATATTTAGGATAAATAAATCAACAATCAATTGTTTATTTCTTTATTTATTTTATCTCTATATTACCTAAAAGAAGTTGGATGGAGGCACCTTTTCTGTTAACGATTGTTAGTTAGTTGAATAGCGATACTTTTTCTGATTAGTGATAAACATATTAATTTCAGTCAACATTTGTTTATTTTCGTCACTTTACGTCATCGTAGTTACGCCACTTATTAATTTATTATTAGAAAAGTCACAATAATTACGCAATATAAGCCAATCTATTTTTTTAAGCTTTTATTACTGAGTGCCTAAGTGAAATAAAGGTTTGTACATAGATTTACTTATATCAATATTATTATAAAGTACTGTAACTTAGAAAATTTAATGATTGATTTTATCAGCAATAAAATTAATAAATTTAATTCATCTGAAGATGGAGTAAAAAACTTTTTAAAAGACCGGCAGTCTTAATTCTTTGCTTTTTACAAATAAAATTTTTGTTGGTTTTTTCGTGGTAAATACGAGAATTAAATAACAATTTTTACTGTCTAAATCGATATATATATAAGAAAGTAAGCCGACAACTGAGGCCAAACGGTCAACTTTCAACCTTTTGATTTGTTGTCAGTTGCTCAACTACATTACAACAACAAGTTGATTAATGAATTTCCAAACAAAGATTTAAATTGCCAGACTGGCTAAAATAAAATTACTGCTTTCTGTCTTGATAAAAAATCAGAAACAGAAATCCAGTTTTTGTCAATTTTTTGTTGTATTATTGTATTTTATTAATTTTTTTATTGTATTGTTATCGTAATTGAAGTTCTTTTAATTGTTGCTTTCAGCGAGTTACCGTTGTTAGCAGTTAAAACCATTTAAGAATTTGTGGTCAAGTGTCTCGTATAAGGTTACAACGGAAGTCATTCAAGCTGACTAGGCATCAAATGTACGTACTTGTGATTGCAAGTTAAAGGGTTGTAAACTGCATAAGTTATCCCATCAACTTAAAAATAGTTGATATAATGATATTATAGTTTGAAGAACAGCTTCACAAAAATTTTCTACACAAGAAATGTAATAGATTTCCAAAATAAATAAAATATTTATTTATAAACTTTATAAACGCCAAAGTATGCAATAGCATTACAAATATTTCCTTGAAATAGAAGTTTGTATAAAGGGCAAACATACACGGGAGAATAACATAAGAATGTCCACTAAAAACTATTTTGTGAAGCTAAAAATATCCATGAATTAGGTATTTTAGCCCAAAGTGCACCACAAAAATTATGTTTAGAACATAGACTATACCAAAATTGGGCAAACTAGGGTCCGCTGGTCATATGCGGCCCCCGAAAGCCTCAAGAAAATAATTAAAATAATTGATTGATATTTTTTTATTGGTCCAGGTCCAAATTCCAGGTTTTGACTGTTTTAGATATTATATTGTATTTTGGCTTAATTGATGCTATAGTGCAGCCCTCGAGCAAAATTAACTTTTAAATGCGGCCCTCAAGCTAAAATGTTTGCCCACCCCTGAGCTATACTAATGATTGATTTGATTTTAAAATTTTATACTAAAGCTAGTCGCCTAAATTGCAAAGCTCATACAAATCAATTTACAAAAATATTATGTTGTCATGCCAAAAAATATTAAGATCAAATTATATTTTTACAAATATGATGCCTAGTTAGGAGACATTGATAGATGCATTTTTGGAGTACATTTTTTATGGCAGAATTTTGTGAATTTTAAAATGGAATTCTTATTTAGGCCTACATTTGCGCATAATCACAAAATTATTCACACTTGACCGAATATTTGAACAATTGTTATCGATAAAATGTAATTTTTAACTGCACTATCTTGTAGACTGTTAAAACTCAATTGCTCTCAGTGTCAATTGATCAAATGTCTGGACAACTTATTGATGTATGCCTTGTTCGTGTTACTGGAAATCTTGTAGACCAGGGTTGGGCAATCTACAACCTGTTCAACAAAATCATCCAGCCTATGACATGTTAGTTAAATATTTCAAAACTACGTCACGCTGTCTTGTTTGTAAAACTATTTTTTGACTTAACAATTTTAACTAATCTATACAGCAAAATAATCGTGATACAAATAGTTACTGCAGGGTAACCGAAAATTACTCATTTTTATATGAAAAATCTGGTGTAGAACAAAAAAAGGGCTTCATTTAACATTTTAGTGACGTTGCTTTTTTTACGTATAAAGACTTAGTGAGAACTAAAAAAGATTTTTCCCTTTGTATTTGTGTGACTGTGTTCAGACAAGTTGAGACGATCGATCGATGAAAGAAAGATTTTGGAATCTAGAAAAAAGTGCGGCCGGCCATAACGTTATAAATTTGATTTTGGTCCGTGACATGCAAAAATTTGCTGATCCTTGTTGTAGACTGTTGAAACTCAATTGCTCCCAGACGCTATTGATCAAATGTCTGGACGACACACCGATGTATGTCTTGTTCGTGTCGCAAAAATATAAAAACTATTGACGCCATTTGTTCAGAAAGTCACAGCAGTTTTGAATTTCAACTGAAAATTAATTGTTTATTTAAAAATTATCAATTAATAGGAGATATTTTTAAATTGTATTTAATTTTTTAAAGTGCAGAACAATCTTCCCAACTAGCGGTTCTTAAAGATTTTGAGACGCGAACTTTTTTTACGCAAATAAAAATCGCTCCCTCTGATAAACCTTTCACAGCTGCTTAATTGTTCCCCCTGAAAAACCATTCACGTCCCTTAGTTTAAGAACAGGGTTCTAAACCAATTACTTTCCTTTTTTTTATTTCTAGGAACAAAAATCTTGGAATACAATTGTCTTGAACCAAAAGAAATTATTTGCTTTATGTCGAAAAAACCTCCTCAAACTAAAGTGAATACCCAGCAAAAAAGATCGTCTCACCATAAATAAGCTATGTTTCGCCTAAAAAAGATTATTCACCACTTTTAGAAATTTCATATCGCCTGCAACTCTCATACCGATCTCTTTTTTGTCAATAAATATTAAAATTTACTGTATTGTTGCGACTACCCTGAAAAGACTCGGCGATCCCATGAAGGTCACGACCCCCAAATTGAGAAACACTGTTGGAAGCAATCCAAAAATATAAGTTTTCAAAATTATTTTTGTAACCGTATTTGATTAAAGATTTATGACATTTTACAAATTATTTTGGATTTGATTAGTAGTATCCGGGAGCAATTAAGTTTTAACAGTCTACAAGATAGTGCATTGAAAGTCATAATAATTTATCAATGGTATGTTTTCGGTCAATCGGTTCAATGTAATCGATTTTGTGATATTGCGTAAATGTAGGCTTAAATAAAAAATCAATTCCAAAATTTACTAAGGTAAGACTTACAACAAAAAATTCAGTTTTAAATTTAATCGACAAATACATGAAAACACACCTTTATACTTACCAAAGATATTTTGACTTTAATATTTTTTAAATAGAAGTTTACAACAATGATAAAGTTTTGTTATTCTATTTGCTCCCGATTATCTTAAAAAAAAATCTCTAATAAGACATAATTATAAATGTTACGTCATACGTAAATGTTTTCCGCGTTGGTAATTGGCTACGAGTTTTGAACCAAAGCGCCTTTTGTTTTTGCGTTTATAATCAGCGCTGCTTTTTGTGCGTTCTCGCGCGGTCAGAAAAAGTAATCAACTCACAAAAAGTGATACCCACGTAATTAAAGAAAGTACCCACACATTATCCCAATCATAACGCTCGATTGCAAAACGAAAAGAAAACCAAAACTTTTTAAAACATGTGATTTCAACAATCAATTCCGTGATCAAAGTCAAGAAACTGGGCGAGTCTTTATGTCAAAGTTATTCAACTAGAATTAATAAAGATTTAAATTTGATAGGTATGTATTAATTCTAAAAGGCTCCGTAAGATAAAAATAAAAAATTTTAAATAAAAGAATAATTTAAATAAACGATTTTATTGGTTTTCACTTTATTTTGACGCCACAAAACATTATTGGCTACAATACGCTACAAAACACAATTTGTCCTATGAAGCCTTATTAAGAACAAAATGTCATCGTTTTTAAACAAAGAGGGTTATGCAAATAACTAAAATAGTCAAAAGTACTGTTGTGTTCAGTTTTGATCAGTTTAGTGTCGAATGGTTACAGTGCCATAATTGTGATCGACATGGTTTCGGTTCAAAACGTACGCGCCATTTTGTTGTATTCTTGGGAAAAATACTTTACGAGACTTGCCAGGTAGTCTTGGCAGCAGTTCTAAACTTCAGTCATATCTTTATGAAACTAAAAAACCAAAATAAAAATTTTTAGCTAGACGGCATTATCTTGTCATCTCCGGAAGCAGGTTGGGATAATTGCTTGACCTATATGTATAGTTTCTCCATTGCTTTCCAGAGAGTGGGGAGGTAAAATATAGAAATAAAATAAAAAAAATAAAAAGATTAAGTTTAAAGGTCCAAATTCAAACCCCAATTAACTCACTGTGTAGGCCTGGTATATAATAAGGTTCGTCGTCGTCGTCGTTTGAAGGGTATCCACTCCAGGTCAGACACAAGCAGGACTGGGGCCGAGGGTTTATCCTTTTACTACCTTAGACTGTTGCACTGCCTGGATCAGATGCTGGCAGTGATGTCATTAAGCCAGCATCGAGTTTCGTTATCCAAAACCGTCAGACCTCCTGCTCCATGTGGTGCCCAATATATAGGGCACACTGTTAGCACATGGTCTGCGGTTTGCTCAGAGGCGCCACACTCGCAATTCGGTGAAGAAGCAAGACCCCATTTGTGCATGGACGAATAATAAGGTTGAAAACTAGTGCTTTACACAAATTAAAGTTGTTGTTTTGCGATACTATATCCTACTAATTTACTTATATCGGTATTAATCAGTCGTATCATTCAAAAAATTAAAGAGAAAAAAGCCCCGTCAACTACTAAAATCAATTAAAAATAAACAAAAAAGTGCATCAAATTTTTTCATTATCAGTAAACCCCTTGGAAGTCCTTAAAAACTTATCAGGAGGTTCAACAGTGCACTGGAAGTTGGACAGAATTTAAAAAACAACTTTGCAAATCATTTCTCAGAATCAGTCTTAAAAGACTTGATAAATTTTTGAACACGGCCCGTAGCTATAAAATGCTTAAATTTGTTTCTTTTGCACTAAGTAATTATTAAATTGTTATGTATGTTCGCTTCTCACCTTGTGTTTGTTGGTTTGTGTTTTTGACTTCTTGGCTTTTTTTAAATACGGTGCGCGTTGTGTTCTGCTTTTACCTGATGAAGTCCGCCCGATGTAACGGACGAAACGTCGTTGAGTTCTTCTTTAATAAATATATTACGCCTTTTGTATTTGTTGAAGTTTTACTTGCCTCTGATTCTACCAGAAGAACAAATGAATTTTAAAATAAGTAATATCCCTGGTAACAGTGTTTATATTAATAACAAAAAAGATCTTTACATCAAACAATGTCATGAAACAAAACTATAATTTGAGTAATCGTCCAAAAATTTGGGCAAATTTGTTTTGCCACTGCAAAATCTTTTAGTTTAGTACAAACGGCTATGCAGCATGCATATGCAGATAAGTCATAACAAAAATTCAGCAAAATAGTTGGTTCAGGAAGGTACGGTATTACGACACGAAAAAAATGTTTTGTAAGTACAAATTATGGAAAACAGTTTTGTACCGTACCTAATCCCACGATACAAATATCTTCTCATCATGAGAAAGTCTTGCGACCTTATAACTGATATAAACAACCCCGAAAACTTGATATGAAAAACAAAATAAACAAAACACTACTACTTTTGCTCTTGACACTTTATAAATCAATCAATTTTTTACTTTAGTCTTCCCCAGAAACAATTGAGAAAACAGACCGACATATTAATGCAGGGAAAAAGAAAAGTGGAAGAGAACAAAAAATGAAAAAAAGCAACAAAACGGTAAATGTTATAGCATGCGAAGAAGAAAGAAAACATTATTTCCCAAACAGCAATGTCATACGTAATCATGTAATAATATAATAACAATAACTAAAAACAATATTAAAATAAATAACAAAACCGAAACAATTAATAACAATAAATAAAAAAAAAATAACTCAAAAAACCATAAAAAGATAACAAAAGCTCGCAAAATTATTACTACGGTTTCATTCAACATTGTTGAAATATAAAAAGTTGGTTTTACAACCGACATCTACACAGTAATTCTTCTAAATCATCCGGCAATAGTAAAGCAATGTTTTAGCGCTCTTTTCAATTTAATAGTTACACGAGATGTTTCATTTTGCCAGAACCAAAAATCTTCTTTGAGGACGATCGTAAAATTTTTGCGAAGTACGGGCGCAGCGTGATTGGTATTACTAGTTTCGTACCAGTGGACCATGATATCTGTAATTACCAGAGGTGGATATCTCGAGACACCTTTTTCAAAGTCTCGGTCTCGTCTGGGTCTCATAACCCCAAAGTCTCGTCTCGGTCTCGGATTACAGTGCCTCGAATCCAGGTCGAGACATTTCAGCGATTTGGGCAAAGTTTACAGGAGTTGTAAATATTTGAGAATCAAAAAACGCTGCTATAACTTAATCAACACAATTACTATGAAAAAACATTTAAAAGGAATCCAGGCCGAAGCGGATTTTTTACATTATTTAATTTTTTTACATTAATTGTGTTGATTAAGTTATAGCATCGTTTTTTGATTTTCAGTGATTTAAAATTATTTTACGCTCTATTGCATTCGGTTCGCCTTGAATCCTTTATCATCACTCTTAATGTTTTGAGTTATTTAGTTACATAATTTTGCATTTTATATACATTGCTTTTTTTGGTTTCTCTATTTTACAATGAATATTAAGTTTAAAGAGTAATTCAGAAGAAGAAATCGTAAATTCATGGCGTACGAATATATGATAAACTCTATGAGTTTTAAAGTTTTTCCAATTTGACTTTTCTAGTCCGAATATTATTTTCTATCAGCTTTGCTCTGATTAGTTTTTTTTGATGTTGGCTACTGTAAATTTTCAGTTGGAAAAGTTCAACTGATGTGATGCTTGAAAAAATTAATAAGTGTTCTACTGCAATGGGACGCAGGCATCCAAATGTTTAAAGCGTCATTCAAGACACTATTCATTAGGCGAGCATGTGCGCTGCAAAGTACTCAGTTGTCGAGTAGACCAAATATAGGGCAACAGCATAGAGCGGGAAGATATTTTTGCTCAATGCCCCAAGGTTGTGATGAAACGCGAGTGATTTTCTCACTTTAAGCAAGTTGTGGAGTCGGAGTCCCAGGAAGTCGAATGTTTTAGATCGGAGTCAGGAAATTTCTTTTGATAAGATGAAATTGGAGTCGCAAGTAGGAGTCGGTTTTTTATATTCCGTGAAGTTGGGAATCGGAGTTCCTATTGCATTTAGAAACTTCAATTTACGGTAAATTATTTACTTTTTTACATTTTATCTCTATATTTATCCTCCTGACTGGTAGGAAAGCGATGGGGGTGCTATACCTAGGGCAAGCAATTACCCCAAACTGCTTTTGGAGATGCCAAGATATTGCTATCCGATAGAATTTTTTTATTTTGTTTTTAGGGAGTGAAAGGTAACCTTTGGTTTTGTTTCCAAAGGTTCCTCTTCGAAGGCCTGTCTTTCAACGGCGGCTTTCTGCAACTGGTGAGATGCTTTAAGTATCTTACGTTGGTGTTCGAGCTCGCGAGCTCGAGAAGGCGTTGTTTGTTCTTGCTCACAGCAACGTGAGCAAGAACAACGCGAGCTCAAGCGTCAACGTGAGCAGGAACAACGCCTTCTCGAAGAAAGGGAGTTCGAGCTCAAACAACAACGTGACCGGAAAGCTCGCGAGCTCGAACACCAACGTGAGATACTTAAAGCATCTCACCAGTTGCAGAAAGCCGCCGTTGAAAGACAGGTCTTCGAAGAGGAACTGGAACATGGTGGTTATATTTCTTTTGACGATCAGAAGCCCACAACTAGTGCTGACGTCACTGTGGTAACATCGCAAACTGAGCAGGTACACTTACCTTTTACAGGTGTCGACTCCGCGGCTCAAACCGTTGCATTGCCGGATGATAATCTTCCTTTGGAAACGAAACCAAAGGTTACCTTTCAAGGTTTTACTCAGTTAGACTAGTCGAGGCGGGAAGACATGAAACCTCAGGTCGAGTCGCGTTTACGAAAACCAGCCTTGGAACTGCTGAAGTTTGATGGAAACCCCCTTACGTATCTGAAGTTTATATTTGCATTTGAATCTACAATTGAGGCGGTCGAACATGACGATAAGGTAAAACTGCTTTATTTAATTCAATATTGTTCTGGTAAGGCCAAATCAATTATCGAATATTGCTTGCTGCTAGAACCTCATCAGGGATTTGTCAAAGCTAAACAAATTTTGTATGAAACATATGGCAAAAGAAACGTAATCGCTAGATCGTATATTGCTAATTTGCTTGAAGGCCCTTCCGTTAAAAAGAATGATTCTGAAGCGCTGATCGAGCTAGCACGAAAGGTTGAAGAGTGTTATACTACTTTAGCTCATTTAAACTATTTTTCGGATTTGAACTGTTTTGAAAACATTTCCAAAATTGTTAGGCGGTTACCATTCGACCTGCAATCGCGATGGCTGCGGATTTCTGCCGGTGTTGAACAAGAGGGTTGCGCACCAGACTTTTCCGATCTTAAGCGCTTTATTGTAAAGGAAGCGTGGCCACATCTACAAGATCTTGATCTTCCAGCGGCGCACGGGGAAGTTCTTTTATTAATAGGTTTAGACACTCCAGAAGCATTTTGGGTCAATGAAGAGCGTCGTGGAAGTGCTAAAGAGCCCTACGCCGTCCGAGGCGTTTTGGGATGGTCCGTGGTTGGTCCAAGAACAACTGCACAAGGCAATTTGTCGGAAGGTGATGATTCGATATCTGTTAATTTTCTAAATACGTCTGACGATTTACTAGACTCTCAAATTCAATGCTTATGGCGCTTAGATGAAGTTCCCAAATGTAATGATATTGTTACCTCTATGTCTAGGGAGGATAGATATGCTTTGCAGCAAATGCAGCGAACCAAAAATGTGATTCGAGGCCACTACCAAGTTGGACTTCCGGGGGCACCGTGTCTCCCGGACAACTGCAGTCAAGCGCGTGCGCAATTTTCGCGACTGAAAGGAAGACTCGTAAAGGATTCTGCTTTAAAAGAAAAATATTCTAAAGTTGATGTGTCATTGAGGAACAGTTTTGGCGGCTCTTTGTCGGAGTCTGTTTTTTGGACTGAATTTGTGTCTGTGTTGTGCTTCATGCGAAGTTCGGCGGGACGCTTTCCAGTTTTTGTGTCTGATCGTCTGGAGCAGATGGAGGACGGAGGTGCTTCTTCCCGGTGGCGTTTTGTTCCCAGCTCAGGTGGTCCAGCTAGTGATGGTGCTCGCCCTTCTTGTTCAGTGGGTCGTTGGCTGGCTGGTCCTTCTTTTTTGCAGGAGCCTGGGTTGTTGTGGCCTCGGCCTCCCCATTCTCTTTCTGACCTCCCAGCTGAATTCGAAATTGTAAAGCAGGCGGTGGCAGGTACCGAGGTCGCCGTGTCAGATGGTGACATGGAAGAACGTTTTGCTCGATTTTCGTCCTTTTACAGGTTGAAACGCACTGTGGCACGGATATTACGACTCAAAGGTAGGCTTTTGCGTAGGCCCGTGCCTACTGGTCCTCTGACATTTGACGAGATGCTCCAAGCAGAAATGACTGTTATTGCTGCTGTTCAGAGGGAGGCCTTTACAAAGGATTACAAAAGACTTGAAACGAAAAATTCACCTGGTAAAATTCTTAAACTTTCTTTTCAGAAACTCAATCCTATATACGTTGCAGTTGTGCTTCGAGTCGGAGGTAGGCTACGCAATGCTCCTTTAGACTTCGATGCCAAGCACCCAATCATCATGCCCGCCAACTCGCAGGTAACACGTCTGTTGATTGAACGATGGCATAAAGATGTGGGACATAGTGGGTCCTCACATACTTGGAGCGTATTGAGAGAACGGTACTGGATATTAAAAGGTGCGGCTACTGTCCGTAAGATCTTGGGTAAGTGTATCCTTTGCCAACGCCGCAACAGTGCATTTGGTAAACAATATATGGCTGACTTGCCATCATGCCAAGTAACTCCCGGTAATCCGCCGTTTTTCTTTACAGGTATTGATTATTTTGGGCCTATCATGGTGAAGCAATGGCGGAACCGGTTGAAAAGGTATGGGTGCGTCTTTACCTGCTTAACGATGAGGGCTGTTCATTTAGAAATGAGCTATTCTTTGGATACGGATGCATTCATCAATGCACTTCGTAGATTCATCAGTCGCAGGGGTAATCCACATACGATTTATAGTGATAACGGTACAAATTTAGTTGAAGGTTACCTGGAGCTGAAACGTTCGTTGAAGGATCTTGATCAATCAACTATTACCGACCACTTGAACCGCAAGGAGATTGATTACAAAACTGTGCAAACTCTCGACAGATGAACGAAGACTGTATCTGTGTAGTGTTTATTTTTGTGTGTGTTTACTTGCCGTATCTTATGTTTAAATTTCCTTTCTACGTTCGTAAATTGCGCGGGGTATGTTACGGCAAGTACTCTTTGAGTTTCGAACCCGGGTTTATTTCTGCATTCGATTTACTTAATTTTTGTTTTGACATTTAATTTGATTCACTTTATTATTTCAAGGCGCTCGTTTGCTAATTGATTGTTGCTTTGAGCCGACATTTTCCATTACCTCACCGCGCTCGCTTGCTAATTTGTTGTTACCTCGAGCTGACTTCTTTTTCCATAAGTTGGGTGAAAATTGTGTAGACACGCTTAGTTTTGCTACTTCAGCCTTTGTGTAGCGGTCGTAGATTTACTGTTCGAAATACTGTTAGACGCCGTTGGGAGTGCTGTTGAGGCTTTTGAGCTGTTTATAATACTGTTAGAAATACTGTTCGATATTAGTTTTTGTCGGTCTGCTCCGTGTCAGTCTACAGTTGGTGAGTGTTTATAAGTCTTTCTTTTGTGCCTTATTTATTAGTGTTTACGTTTATTTATAGAAAACCGTCCGACCAGATTATTACGTCCGATTTGTCTTATTTTCGTCCGACCAGATTATTTCGTCCGATCGTCTTATTTTCGTCCATCCTGCTTATTTCGTTAGTCCACTTATTATTTCGTCTTATTTCCCCCGTCCAATTTAGTTCGTCTTATTTCGCATCGTTTTTATATCTTGTTAATACATATTTAAATTAAATTAAAAAATCAAGGACGCGTACATTTCCGGAGACAGCCACACGGAGTTTAAGACCGCGAAGAACTTACTGTAACAGGGAGTTTTTTTATTTTGCAACCAGAGAGGATCCAGCAAGCAACGAGCTATGTCTTAAATAAAAATAGCTTTTAGCAATCGTAATTAATATTGCAGAGTAACATTTCATAATACCTTTTCTTGCCTGCAATTAAGAGCACATTAAAATTGAAAATTTTTATTCTTACTAGGGGTTACATTCAACTGCTGACCAAAGCATTTTTTTCTATTAGGTAATGCATATGATAATTATTAGGAATAATAAGAGATTACGAGCGATGGCTTTCGACAAGTGCCTATAATTCTTAAAGTATCTTGATATTTTAGGGTGCGCTGAATTTGAATAAAGATTTTCTTTTTTAAATCTCTATAATTATCTTCCTAACGCGCAGGAAAGCGTCGAAGGCGCTATACGAAGAGTAGTTGTCAACCAAATACCCCGACCTGCTGCGCGAGATACCGGGGTATACAGTGGCTGTCCGATTAATTTTTTATTTGCTCTTTTAGTTTTTATTTAGATATGACCAAAAATTGTTACTTACACGTATTAACCATTAAGAGTTTTAAAATAAATCGGAACCAAATAGAATAATGAAAGTTTTAAACATTGTTTTAAACTTCTATTAAAAAGTATTAAAGTCAAAATATATTTAGTGAGTACAAAAGTCCGTTTGTGTATATTTGTCAATTTAATTTAGAACAGAATTTTTTTTAGTAATTTTGGATTGGATTAGGTTTTTTATTTAGGTCTACATTTACGCATTACCACAAAATCAATTACATGGAACCGCTTGTCCAAACATTTGTCATTAATAAATTATTATAATTTTTAACCCTAATTTACTTAAGGGGGGTCCTTGAAGGACCCCTCCTTATATAAAAACGTTATAATGCGTAAAATTCGGATGATAAAAACCTAAAATTTTAAGACTTTTTCTAAAATTTATTCCTGAATATTTTGGTATTTTACTTGAGCAAATTTGATGGGTAGTTTTACTGTAGCAGGCTATTTTTTTGACTTACCTCATAATTTTCGTACATTTTTTGTGTCTACAAAAATCATGAGTTAAGTCAAAAAATGTCTTGCTGTGTTTTTCAAGATTACTGTGTCTCGTAGTAGTTATTTGTTTTTGCAGCAGACCGTGACTAATACGATTATGTCACAAAACAATCAACAAAAATTTGATAACTTTCAACTTTATCCAAAATAAGAAGATACTAATAGCAAATATATTAAAAGTAAAGACATTCGATTAAACTATAAATTTTTTTCAACATATCAAAAAATCAACTGCGTAGCTACTGTCTGTTAAGAGTATTGGACATGTAAACTTATGGTCCTCCGAGGAACCCCCTTAGGTAGTCAACAGAAAAAACTATCTTGTAGACTGTTGAAAATCAATTGCTCCCGGATGCTAATGATCAAAGTCAAGGAAATTTGCAAAATATCATAATCTTTTACTCAAATACGGTTACAAAAATAAGTTTGGAAACTCATATTTTCCAATTGTTTCCAAACAGTGTTTTTGAACCGGTGGATCGCAAACTTATGGGTTGGAAAGCTTATTTGTTTGCATTTTATTTCATTTTTTATTCTCAAGTGCTATTAAATAGTTCACATAAAAAATCATAAATATTAGAAAAGACCAAAAAAAGGAAGAAGCAGCACAACGTCAGACGTTAGAACATGCATAATATAATTAAAAAGTATAAGTACAAAACGGTAGAAAGCATGGCCGCAACGCTTTAATCAATTATAAAATATAAAAATTAGAAAGGAAAAAGGAAAGAAAAATCTAATATTAAAAAAAAATAATCCAACAAATTAGCAAATGGTACTTACTAATCAGTGCATGACTAGTCTGTAATGATGTGTGGTGGCACAACTATTTAAGATAGAAATTTGCCCTATTGAACAAGGTGAGAAAAGAAAAACCACCCTTAAAAAAAATCTCACAGGTTCAAAAACTTTTTCAAAAACTTAAAAAGATCAATTAAGGGGATTATAAATCAAGCAAAGAGCTTATACAAAAATTTAGGGATTATAAATTAAACAATAAGCAAGTATTTACGATATAGAAAATAATATAAAAACTATTATGCTGGTCAAAGTTGATTTTAGTGTAGTCGCAACGATACAATAGTTTTTAATCTCTATTGACAGAAAAATAAAGTAAGAGAGTTGCAAGCATATGAAACTTCAAAAAGGGTTAATCAAACTTTTTTTGGAGAAGCATTACCTGTTTATTTTGAAAATTTTTGTTGGTATTTACATTAGTTCTGAGGAGGTTTTCCCAACGTGAAGCAAATAATTTCTTGTGAGTCACTACCATTGTATTCCAAGATTTTTGGTCCGCGGTTTAAAAAAATTAAGATTTAGAAGATTATCGTTCTGCACTTAAAAATAAAACTTAAATACAATTTAAAAATATTCTCTATTTCATTGTAAGTTTAAGACCTTTTTTGGTCTTTACTAGTTTTTTTGAACGTGAAAGGAGCAACGTCACTAAAATTTTGTTTCGCAAAATCACTTAAGTGGAGACCTTCATTGTTTTGCACCAGTATTTGTATTTGAAAATTAAACATTTTTCACCCCAGCATTAACTGCTTGTATTTAGTTTTACTTCCGTATAGATTGTTTGAAATTGTTACGACAAAAAAAAAAAAAAAGATTGCAAACGAGACGGTGGGCCGTATTTTTTTAATATTTAACTGACATTTCACGGGCCGGATGATTTTGCTTGGCGGATCATAGGTTGCCAACCCCTGGCTTAGTTTTAGGTTCTTTCTATAACGGTTTCACCAGTGTTGAAAATAATATCTTAGTGTAGGCTGATTAATTTTTTGTTGCCGAGCTCTGTTCTACAAGATATTGCGGTTCAAAATCATATTTTATTATAAATGTTTCAATAAAATGCGGTTAGAAAGCATATCTTATTACAAATATTACAAAATAGTGCAGTTAAAAAGCATATTTTATTAGAAATATTACAAGATAGTGTAGTTAAAAAGCATATTTTATTAGAAATATTACAAGATAGTGCGGTTGAAAAGTATATTTTATTATAAATATTACAAGATAGTGCGATTAAAAAGCATGTTTTATTATAAATATTACAAAATAGTGCAGTTAAAAAGCATGTTTCATTACAAATATTTCAAGATAGTGCGGTTAAAAAGCATATTTCATTATAAATATTACAAGATAGTGCGATTAGAAATCATATTTTATTACACATATTACAAGATAGTGCGATTAAAAATCATATTTTACAAGTGTTTGAACATTCGGTGTAAAATAAATTATTTTGGTGCGCAAATGCATAAACAGAATTTCATTCTAAAATTTGCAAAGCTCTACTTTAAAAAAAGATTTACTCTAAAAGTAAATCTATTAAGGTTTGCAAACCTGGCATCAAATTTATAAAACTTTAGTTTGACCTTAATATTTTTTGGTATGACAACATAATATTTTTGTCAGTTAAATTGTATTACTTTTGAAATTTAGCCTACTAGTTTCAGTTTAAAATTTAGTCATTAGTATAGCCCAGGAACGAGCACACTTTTTAGGTTGAGAGCCGCAGTTTAAAAGCCGATTTTGTTCGGCAGCACTTTATAGCATAATTTAGTCAAAATAAAAAATTTAAAATAGCCCAAAACTTGGAATTAAGTTGAAGATCAATAAAAAATAGCAATTAATCTTTTTAATTGAGCTTTCTCGCGCCGCATGTGTTCCGCCGGCCCCAGTTTTCCCCTCTCTGTCATAGCCTATGTTCAAAACATACTTTTTCCATCTCTGTTATAGCCTATGTTCTAAACATATTTTTTGTGGGTGTTTTATTGGCTGGAATATCTAATTATTTATTGATTATTTTAGCTTTATATAATAGCTTTTTTTAGTAAATTTCCTTATGTTATTCAATTGTATATGTTGCGATTAAATGTTTGCCTTTTGTACAAACTTCTATTTCAAGGAAATATTTGTAATGCGGTCGGATTTTTTGGCACTTTTGATTTATTTGGCAAATCTATTACATTTCTTGTATAGAAAACGTTTTTGTAAAGCTGTTCTTCAAACCATAATATCATTGTATCAACTATATTTAAGTTGTGGGGATAACTTATGCAGTGTGTAACATACTGATTTGTTCGATGCCCAGTCAGCTTGAATGACTTCGGTTATAACCTTATACGAGACACTTGACAACGAATTCTCAAACCGGTCTAACTGCTAACAACGGTGACTCGCTGAAAACAACAATTAGAAGAACTTCAATTATGATAATAATACAATAAAAAAATTAATAAAATATAAATAGAGGCTACAACCAATAAATATGCAAGAAATTGCCCTTTTGTTTCTAATTTTCTATCAAATACAGAGAACAATAATTTTATTTTAGCCAGTTTGGCTATTTGAATCTTCGTTTGGAAATTCATTAATCAACTTGTTGTTGTAATGCAGTTGAGCAACTGACTATAAATCAAAAGGCCAAAAGCTGACCGTTTGGCCTCAGTTATCGGGCTACTTTCTTATATATACCGTATATATATCAATATAAAGAGTAAAAATTGTTATTTAATTCTTGTATTTACCACTAAAAAAAAAAAAAATTATTTGTAAAAAACAAATGATCAAGGCTGCCAGCCTTTTAAAAAGCTTTCTATTTTATCTTTAGATAAATTAAATTCATTGATTTCGTGGCTAATAAAATGAATCATTAAATTTTTTAAGTTGCTTTATAAAAATAATGATAAAATTAGATCTAAGCTGTAAAGCACAAACTTTTATTTAACTCAGGCAATTAGTAACAAAAACTTAAAGAAATAGACTTGCTTATAATTGATATTGCGTAATTATTATAATTTTTTCAATAATAAATTTATGACTAATCAGAAAAAGTATCGTTATTCAACCGTTAACAGAAAAGAAGTCTTCAACCAACTTCCTTTAATAGAGATAAAATATATATACAAATAAATAAATAATTGATTGTTGATTTATTTATCCTAAACATTTAATTAAATGACTAATTACCTATAAAATATTAATTTGCTTTTCTAAAATAAATTATTGGTTTTTTAAAATCTCTATATTTAATTCTAATTATTTAACAAAACATAATCGTTTTTAGATAAAGCTGCTGTCAAAAATATAGGTAAAAACGTTTTGCCTAAAACCATTTTTAATTTTATTACTTGATTAGATATTGTGTGTCATTTGCATCTTTGTTACAAAAAATATGCTGCAATATTTTGTGTTTTTTATTTTGTTTTTGCAATCTTTTGCAAGCAATCAGTACCTTGTTTGCAAATCTGTTCCTGGTATATTTGGAGATAATTCAAGAACGGAAGTTAATCGTACGATAAGGGGTAGCCCTGGTCGACCAGGAAAAATAGGACCAAGAGGATTAAGAGTAAGTTAAATATAAAAACAAGATTAATATAAAATAAAAATAATTAACAAGCTATTAATATAATTAAATGATAATAAATAGAAATAAGTCATAAACAATTTGAATGCAAAAATTCAAATAACTTTTGAAATTTTGTTAATGAAGAACATTACTTGAGGTCGATTAACCTCTCAACTAGTAACGCCAGTACTCGCCCAAAACCGCTATATCAGTGGTTCTAAAAACGTTTTGAATTTTTAGGTTTGAGTGGCCCAGTTTGAATTGTGCAATTGTATAAATGATATACAGCATATGAAATAACGAGTGTAATTTGTTACTAATTAATTACATTTCTTGCGCTTAAATATTCTTTGCTTCGAAAATTACATCTTTTTGGAATCACTTATCAAAGAAATACCAATAGAATTTGAAAAAGTTTTTTGGGTTTTAAAGTTGATCAATTTTTGCTGCTGCAATTAATACATTAGAACTATCAAACAGGAAGCCTGGTTTTGGAAAAATTTTTTTCAAACCTTATTTAGATGCATAAAAATTTAAAGCTTCTCATTTGTGTTGATTAAAAAACTTTGAAATTTGCACTAAAGTCTTTAACTACTATTTTAGTTGAAGAACGGGAAGAATTTTTGGTTCTAAAACTGATTCGGGCAAATTATGGCCCGTGGGCCGAATCTGGCTCTTTTTGCTTATTCACCAGATCCAAAAAAAAATTATGTTAATTATGACGTCATTTAGTAGCATTATTTTTTGCTAAAAATTTAAAAATCTATTAGACTTAATTGGATTGTGTGCTTACATGGCGCCTTTGTCGGAATTTGAAAAAAATTGACCCTTAACATAAAAAGCTTGCCTCATCCTGTTCTAAAAAATGGGTTCGACTCTCTGCTGAGTCATGACACCAGTTTATTTAGTATTTAACAACTCCTCTGCTTGGCATTAAAGTGATAACTTAGGAAATTTTTGAAGACCCTTGGCACGAACTACTGATTTAACATATAAAAAAATGTTTTCGAACCAAAAAAAGTCTTCAGAAGCCAAGTGCGTCCAACAGCATATTGTAAAAAAAATTAGGACTCTTAAACCGGGGCACTTACGCCTTGGTCACATACAAACCACTTAACTCCCGGGTATATGACCAAAATATGACCAAAATGGACCATGATTATTATTAATTATGTATAACTACATTAGGGTTGCCATACCGTCCGGAATTTTAAGTAAAATTTTATGTCCGGAAGGAATTTTAAAAAAAGCCCTAATGACCGGAATTTTAGTATCAACTAAAAACAACGTTCAAGTTTTTAAGGAAATACATTGATTATGGGACAAAAATAGCAAATTCAAAGACCTACACGAAGTAAAGACCTTTTTTTTTAAAGATCACATGATTTAGGGACGAAAATAGGAAAATCCGAAAACGATTCCAAACGAAGACTTTTTTTTTTGGTCTTTGTCCTAGATTCGTAAAGAAGTTTATTTTGTCAGCCTCTTTAAAATTTTTTTTGTTGGTAGGCCTATGTCTGTACGGAATTCCGCCTATTCAGATATGGCAAACCTAAACTAGATTCATGATTGTTTAAGACGTGTCTTTTTCCTCTATTTAATAGCTAGTCTTATAAATTGACTAGCAATAAATGTAGTTCAAGTAAAAATGTATTCAATGAAAATAACCGTTTAGAATTTGGAGAACAATTTTACAATATTTAAAACAACTTTTCAGGAATTGATTAAAAAATAAACTAACTAAAATTAGAATTTAAAACAACTGGGGATAGAATAAATTTAGAGTAATTAAAATAGAAAACGAAAGTCTCAAATAAACTTTAATTGGGGCAGCCTAAAAACTAGATTTCTTTCCGCGCTTAAGTGCTAAGAGAAGCAATAAACCACACAAAGAATAATCCCCCAACGCTCGTAGTGGAAACAGGCGTTTAAGTAACAAACTGGTTTATAATATTTTTGTTTGTTGTTCATTATTGTTGTTAAACAATTTCTTTTTCGTTTTTAAAAGATTTATAATTTGTGTTATAAATTCTTTGTTGACTGGGTTCATCCCTTTTTAACGCGGTTTTATTTTTAGTAAAAATTAAACTTTAAACAGAAAATTTCATGCGCTAAAGTTTTTATTAAGATTGTTATATTTTATCTCATGCCTTATTACTTGTAACCTATGCTGCGAAATCGATCGAATTTTATTCGAGTTTAAATTCGAGTTCAAGTTCTATTTTATGCTGTAAAAATCGAAAGCTCAATTAAGCCTATCGACAAAATAACTTAAACCTTTTTAAAAACTTGAAAGGTTACCACAAATAAATAAATGAGATAAAAAAATGATGAAACTGGCTGTTAAAGAAATAAAACAAATTCATTTAATTGGTTCAAGTTAGAGAGAGGTAGATAAACCCTCGGCCCCAGTCCTGTTTGTGTCTGACCTGAAGTGGATACCTCTTCAAACGACAACGACGACGACGAGACAGAGATGAATATTAATAGACAACTCAGTTTTCCAATCAAAAGTAAATGCACAAGTCAGTAGTTTTTTTTAAATTTAATACTTTAACTAATACGACAGAAAGTTAGTTTGTTTCCGATAACTAACTTCCAGGTAAAAAATTTACATGGTTCTTAGATAAGTTATGATTTTCATTTTGTGGCCTTTTAGTTAACTTGTTAGCATACATTTAGTGGTTAAATTTGGCAACGAATCATCTCGGATACTCAACTTCTCTTTCAATCATATTCGTGCAAGCCGTAGGGCAGGGGACAATTGTCCTCCAAGTTTCAAAAATTTAAGCAAAACCAGAATTTTTCAAGCAGCGACAAGAAATTCTTTGGGAAAAATCACAAACTTTTGCGTAGCAAAGAAAAATTATTTGGGTTGAAGTTTTTTTACACCGAGCTGATGTAAAAACTTTTTTTTTAGTCTTCACCAAAAGTATGGAACAAAAATGTGTTGCATTTTTTTCAACTTTTGTAAAGATACAAGATCATGATTCGTGCAAATTTTAATAAAATTTGAGCAAAAGTGTATTGCAACCTAAAATTTTTTTGGTTGGAACAGCTATGCTTTCTACAAAAATAAATCAAAATTGAGTTACATGTTGTATGTTCTGGTCATCTTTTCGTGCATATGCTACAGATTCCACTAGACTCCTCTGAAATAAAATACCGGTAACTAATTTCTGCATTAAAGAAACTAAATCTTACTGCTGTTAATGTTTTACTGGTCGTCCATAATTGACTATTTGAAAATTACTTTCGTAATCGTTTTGATTTTGAGTGAGAAAAATATTTAAAAAAATATGTAAAATAATCTTACCCTACTTCAATCAATTAGAATTGTCAATTGTATAGTCAATATTGTGAAGTCATTAAACAGTAGCGGTTTATAATTAAGTTCTTTAAAATTAAGCTTGATACTATGTTAAAATAAATCAAAATCTTACGGATTTAAAATCCGTCAGATGTTGTTTTGTACTTTTGTTTTTCTTCTTTTTACACCACTATGCTTTCATTACAAATTATCTATATGTTTCATTTAATCTCCTGATGAAGGTTACTGAGTTTATAGTATACCGAAACGTTGAGATTTTACTACTGTTTTTACCTTTTAATAAAAAATTAACAGCAGTTCAGAGTCTAATTTTATCAGAAGATCATAAGCAAAATTTAAATAATATACCCCGTATCAACAACAGCAGAAGTTTAAATAAATTGTCCTGCAATAAATTATGATTGTATGCAAAAGTTTAAGACGACCTAGCATTTTTTCTCTAAAATATGCAATAAATCAATTTATTTCTATTTATGTTATAATTTGTTTATTCAAAATACTGCAATAAAATAACTATACATTGAAAATAACACTGAATGTCAAAAAGTAGGCTTATCAACTTAGAAATGAGTTATATTAGCCAATTTTTGTGTAAGAATCTAGCATTTGGTATGTTCACTTTTGTTCTTGATAACAGCTTGCAGACAACTAGGCATGCTATGCACCAGGTGTTTGCAGTATTCAGCTGTAATCTTTTGCGTTCTTATTAGTTTTATTGCCATTTCCAGGTCTTTGGCACTTGTGAGATTTTCATCTGCCACTTTGTCTTTCAGTATTGCTTAAAAATTCTGAATTCGATTAACATTTGGGGTGTTACCAAACCAATTCAACGTTTTGATATTTTTCTTCTTAAGAAAATCACTCACTAACTTTGAATGGTGACAGGGAGCACCGTCTTGCATGAACATATTGCATTCATGAATAGCTATGTGAATTTCGAGCGTGTTCTTCAACATTTTACGGTACCTAACGCCGTTCATTGTTGTTCCGATTGGTAAAAAGAAAAAACCAGCAATGCCATTATTGGACATAGCCCCCAGATCATAAAACTGGGAGGACGTCTTACCATAGCTAATGTACAGCAGTGATTAAATCGTGTTCCGACAGACCTTACACCAACTGTCCGTTTTCTCTGTGCAAACTGCTGGATCGTAGAATCATTCGAGAAAAGGACTTTGCTCAACCTTTTATCCCAGTCTTCATATTGCTTGGCAAAGGACAACCTCTTTGATTTCATGGATGAAGTTAAGCAAAGGTTTTTACAGGGTCAAACGCTGCAAACGCTTTCAGGTTGAAAGATTGAACAAGACGCCTACTAACAGTTGTACAAAGAACACCTGTGCTTTAAAGAAGCGGCGCCACGCGTATTTTTTGGCAGAAACTGATTTTAGATTGAAAAGCTATTTGTCGAATCAAGTTATCATCACGAGGGCTTGTTTTTCTTGGCCTTCCATTTCTTTTCTTGTCATGGTAAAGACAAAAGTTTCGAAATTCAGCAATTGCTTGATAAACAGCCGTTTTGCTACAGCACATTTTTTGCAAATCTTTCTTTGAGAAAACCTTTCTTGTGCAGAATTTCAAATTGGGCTCTTAGTTTTAGACAAACTGGCTTTTTTGACCATTTTGGACTCTCAAAAACTATAAAAATATTCTTTACACAAGCCTGCACTGAGTATTTTATTGCTAAAGATATTTATTAAGACTGATGCAATAAGATGATGCGATTGAACATGTCAGATGACATCACAACACAGAAAATAAAAAAAAAGGAAATTTTTGGTAGGTGGTCTTAAACCTTTGCACACGACTGTAAATATTTATTTAGCCTTCATTTTTTTTGTTTTCCCCAAGTACCTGGCCATATTTTTTTGCAGATGCTTTCATTCTAGCTTTACCATTTATTGTATAAAATAATTCTTATTGGCCTAGATGGCAGTTGCTTTCCAGCAGCCGGGGTCATGAGTAAGTCTGCTCTTATTGCTACACATGACTAATCAAAACAGAACTGCGAAAACGGAAGGGAATGTACTTATCCCGATGTACAGCGAGGATCTGCGAATCCGCAATAAACTGCCTTTTTTAGGGCATATTGCCAACAAGTCCCGAAGACCCACTATTCCCCAGCTAAACATCAAAGGCCCCACTGCAAGCAAGATGAACGTTTTTTATTACCTTGCTCTCCAATTTGAGGCACTCGTCCTCCTTCTGCAGGATACCCACTGCATTAATGCAGAGAATTTGGTACTTCCAGGGTACCAACTAGCTGCTACCACTTCTTTACGGAGAGCGGCTATAGCCGCCATTTATTTTAGTGCCAAAACAGCGGAAAGCGGCTATAGCCGCAAAATTTCCATGACAATTTTACGGGAAGATGCTATAACCGCAACTGCTTACGACCCTTCAATTTGTTTACAACCTTTCCCAGCTTAGGGAAATACCTCACAAAAATTGTCATGGAATATATGTTGCAAGAGCACACCTTGCAAGATCGTATAAATACCGTAAGGAAGTGATTAATCAGGAAGCAGGGTCTTGCCACGTTTTCCACGAGCAACTAAGGTATACGCTTTTGGAAAAATCACCATCGACATCGGAGGTTGAGTGGTTGTGCGTGGACGTTGATAGACAAGTTGGGGTTATGATGATAACCGTGCGGACGGTTAGTGCTTGGCTGGCTGGGCAAGAATTAATAGTCTTGTCCTCCTATACAATGCCAAGGACGCTGCCAGATTTTACTCTGGCAGCTGGAACACTGGGACCAATCCAGATCTATCTTTCGCTAACGTAGGTCCTAGAAGTCGCTTACCGGATAGACGTGTTCTTGAAAAGTTTCCCAGGTCACAACAGCAACCTTTGTTTATCACGCCACCAAGCATGCCTGCTACTTTGGAGATATTTGAAGTTGAAGATTGTTTGAAGAACACATTTGCAAAGACTTTGTTGCTGCCTGATTCAATTGATGTGGATGCGTTTTACCAAGACTTTTGTAACATCATCCAGAATACAACCAAAAAGACTATCCCACGTGGGTATCGAAGCAACTATATTTTGTGTTGGGATGCAAAGTGTGAATCCCTCTACAGAACTTTTCTGCAGTTTGGCTGCTACACCTTTACTTACCAAACTTGACAGGAAGCGGAGAGATTGATAGTCCGAAGAAGTTCAAAGCATTGACTTTTTACACTCTAGTCGAAAAACAGGGAGCATTTTAAAGAACCTTACTGGTATGTCAAAACAATCTCTACGTCACTTTTCCGTTTCAATTAATACTATTAAATCTCAGCTAGTTAGAAATGGAAGATACAAGGCTGTTGACCGCAATTTATCTCCATTTGTCTCTCAAGAAGTGTTTGACCTCTAGAGGGCCACAACACCAGACCCAGTAAATATCTTTGAGAATTTCTTATAGAGAGAATTCAATGCTCCCCTTTAACACTTAAAACCGGACCCTGATTTCATCTTCCCAGAGCTTATAATCCATTTTGGAGCTGCTTTGAAATCCTGGTTATGTAACTTCCTTTCTTCCTGCCTGCGCTGACTCAAAATTTCCAAGCTATGAACAAAAGCGCTTGTAGTCGCAATTCTAAAGCCGATGATACTCGTGGGAGACTCAAAAAGTTATCGACAAATATCTCTGCTCTGTGTCCCCTACAAAATCCTCGAGAGGCAGGCTTATCTACGCCGACGTTGAGCCAATTATTGATCCACTGCTCCGTAAAGAGCAGGCTAGGTTTCGACGCGGAAAGTCAACCGTGGATCAATTTGTTCTACTGACCCAGAACATAAAAGCAGGATCCGCTGCCTGTAAAACGGCGTTCTCCAAGGATAAGTATTGGCTCTCTCCTTTTTAACAGCTACATATACGACCTTTCTTCCACGATTTTTAAAACTTTTGCCTATGCAGACAAACTGGCATTGTTGCACTCTTCTAAAAACTGAAAGAATCTGGAGGGGATTTTAAACCAAGACGTGTTTACACTTTTAGCGTATCTTCAGATTTGAAGGTTGAAGCTCAGTCACACAAAGAAGAAAACGGCAGCCTTCCATTTAAATAACCGAGAGACCAAACATGACTTAAACGTCAACAACAACAAGAAATTTTTAACTTTCTGTACAAAACCTTTTATCTTGGGGTAAAACTGGACAGGTGGCTCAGGTTTTGTCACCATTTAATGGTACTTTGCAAAAAAATATCTTCGGATGTCACACTGCTGAGGCGACTTGTAGGATCAGGTGCTGATTCCAAAGCACTGCGCACAGCTGACCTATCTGTGGTTTACTCAACAGCTGAGTACTGCGCAACAGTCTGGTATCACAGTGCTCACAATCACTTCAAAGACCAGGGATGATAAACCTATTGTTTGTCGGGGGCCGCTTTGTCAGTTTCAAGTGAAGAAGCAGGCGCTACAAGTTTTAGTCATACTACAAAACATTTTTTGATAATTTAAGGGTCCTCATAGATTATGTTAAATGCAGGGCTGCAAACTCGAACTCAAAAAACTTGTTCTTTTTTGCCAAACTTGAATTTTAACTTAAAAAATAAAAATTGCTGAATTCAAATTTAAACACAAAATCAAAAAATATATGATCGAATTGAAGTTACTTAATTAAAGAATTTAGAAAAGAGAATAAATAATATTGAACATTGAACTGCGCGGTTGATAAAATGTGTTAGAAGCAGCAAGCTCACAGCTTGCATTAAAAGTTTATGTTACTACTTTAAAAAAGCTATGATGAAGTTGATGCAACAAAGAAAACTTGTAAATACGTATGTGCGCGTCTTGTTCAACGCAAATCAAATTGTTTGCAACTTCCTCACTTTTCAAAAGCGTTTAAAAAGCACCAAGTTATTGAATTACAGTGATGTCCTAAGTTCATTTCATTACATCTCTATATGTATTCTCCTGACTCGCAGGAAAGCATCGGAAGCACTGTACATAGAGCAAGTACCCCGGCCATTTCCGGGAATGCCAAGATATTGTTTCCGGTTTAAATTTTTTATTTTGTTTTTTAGTTTTAAAGAGATATGACTAAAATATAAAGCTGCTTGATAAAGTTGCCAAGAAAAGGAAAGTACCGTAAGGTGTCTTTTCCAAGGACACAACAGAAAGTTGCAACGATGTCGATCACGATCACGGTGCTCTTTACCACTTGACAATGATATTAACGTTTTCAACCAAAAAGTGCTATGCTCCAACCAATTTTTCTGGATGGATTTCAAAACTATGAATTATTCTTTTCATTTCCTTTTGGTTTGTTATTTCTGATTTGATGCACATAATGAAGATAATCAGAACTTTGTGAGTATAATTGCAAACATGATAGTCACCCCAACAGTTAAATTGTTGTTTATAGGAAAGATTAAAATGCATGTAACTTTTTTGTAGGGTCCAGCTGGACCTCTAGGACCTCAAGGACCACCAGGACCTCCAGGACTTTCAAGTCCCACAACCGCACCAACTAACTATACTCAAATAAATGCAATTGTCGAAGCTGAAATTCAAACAATCAAACGTGAATAAAAACTTATTTTGATATCAGCGTTTATACGGTTTAGTTTACGTTTTGATAAGCGTGTTGCTATTTTTAAAGTTTATTTGCAGTTACTTTTTGCCAGGTCTCATAAAAAAAAAATGCAGTTGGGCTGTAGGACTAATCGTCAGTTTAAAAATATCGAACACCAAAACACGGATTGGTTCACCTATTATGGTTTTGTTAAGTTATTGCAACAAAAAAATTTAACTTTTTAGAATATAAAAATCATCATCAAAGAAATAAATAAGTCCAATTTTTTAGTAATTACAGTGCCTACTCACAATCTGCATGTAAATATAATTGTCAGTACACGTTAAGAAACGGTAGAGAAATATTGAGATGAAAATAAAAAATATAAATGATATCCATTGCAGAAAGTTCTTCAAGAGTATTTCTAACTGAATATTTGTTTTTTTCAATTTTTTTCCAATTTTAAAGTGCTAGTCGATAGTTGACTAGTAGGTCTATTATGCACACTTTACACGTAAAATATAGTTTAAACCGTGGCTGCTAACTTAATACATTTTTAACCTATTTCAAGTTCCAGTCCGATTACACCAAAAATTTGCAAGGTGAGTTCGACATTATCAATCCATCAAGTTCAATAATTTGTTGTCTCTAAGCGAAGACCAAAAAAAGGTCTTTGCTTTAAAATGTAGTTGTGTGATAATTTTTTTGCTCCAATACACATGTGCTTTAGAGGGGTAATTCTTGGTTGTGACATCGTTTATTTTCGTATTCGCTTTATATTACAGTCGAACTTGATTGACTTCGATTTCGAGTTTGGGATTTCTTATTTACAGAATTTGAGTTGGACAAAAAAGACCGAGCTCTTTGAGTTTGAGTTTGCAGTCAGGTTTTAAATACAAAACTGCATTACATGCAGTCCGCTGTATTAAATGTTAACTAGAGTTTATTTAGTTTGGTTGGGGTGTTTGTTTACTTAGCTTTTTTTTTTAATATTATTGTACTTTTGATAAGGAAAACCAGACTTGACGGGAAAGCATTTAACGCTTTTGATGCCAACTTTTTTCTATTTGTTTGGTCTTTACTTTGTAAAAATGATTTTTATTTTCTTTTTTGTTCTTTACTAAGTTTTGAGTAAAAAATTGTTCTCTAAATTTTGCGTTTGTTAAGACTGCTCCTTTAACAAAAATGTGCCTTTTTTTTAAATATTGTTGTTTTTTCTAAAACATGTTAAAGTGTGGCCCTTTTTGAAAAAATTGGTGACTTCTTGTCTAAATCGATATTTTACAACTTCGTAATTTTGTTTGAAATTATATTATTTTAGAGAAAGATCTAATACTTCCCCGACAAGACGCAAAAACTTGAGCAAAATTAGATTTTTGCGCACAAGTATTTGGGCCGGACATGGTTATCGAATTTAGAAAGATACAGATCAGTGAGCAAAAACAACTAAGGTTTTAATATAAAGCCCTTATTTTTGGTTTTCAATTGTTTGGGGAAACCAGTCGTTTCTACTCCATTTATAATACAAAATCAGGTTAAAACCAAAAAAATCTGTGTGCTTGCATCTCCGTCAAATGTTGCGAGATCATAATTCCAGCAATCGTCGATAAAATTTGGGCAAAAAGTTTTGCCCACAAATTTTGCATTTTTGGCATTTCAAAATAGTTTTGAAATTTGTTCTTTTCTACCAAATTCAAAAAAATAAATTACGAGCATATTGCAAAAAATAATTTTATCAATTGGATTTTTAGGGACGCTTGGTCTGTCTTTGCGAAGCTGCCACTTTTCAATGATAAAAGTGGATAATCAAACTTTGTTATCAAATTTTATAATCAAAATTTATAATCAAAGAAACCTCAGGGCAACAATTCATTTAATGGTATCATGCCCCGTTTGGCACATCGGATAAAAACTTGAATTTATAGGTTTCTTTTTATTCGAACGCCCACTTGAAAATTTTTTTAACTTAGCATATTTAATCGCGGTTGCATGACCCTCCCTTTTCAAAACTCCTTGGTACGCCACTGCATTATATTACGTGATATTTATATTTTTCATTTTCTGTAGGAAGTTTTTTAAAAAATTTTAAACGTTAAAACTTTTGATTGTTTCAATAAACTGTTTTGAAATATAACTGCAAAATCTATTGTTTAAAAACCATGCATATAACAGGCAAACTTCAATGCATGAATGGAGTTGTTGTGGGAAACATTTGCTACAAACTTCCCTACCGAGTTGGTCCATCAGTCGACTACAACACTGCAGCTTCTCTATGTACTTTCCACGGTGGATTGTTGGCTGAAATTCCAACTGAGCAAGTGTACAATGCCGTATACGATTATGTGAAGAAGAATTGGTATACTTGGACCGACAACGAAAGCTCGAATATTGTTCGTGTCTGGCTTGGATCATCATATCAAGTTGGTTTTAATAGTTTATAATATTAGAGAAGCATAATGCAAATCACGATCTTTTGTTGTTACTATAATTGTCATTAGAAGTGTGAAAATCTGACCAAAAAGCAAGTCAATAGAAGAAATCCAATTACATCATTTTTAAAAGTTCAAACCGTTTTGATTTTGAATACAATGATGATCATTTTTAGTCATCAGATGATTTCAGGAAAAAATGTTGTCGCAATTTTTACCACCAGGTGCATCACAATATCAGCAAATAGTTTACATACCATAAATCGTGGACCCTTCTATACAATTTGTAATTAGTGTTATTATAGATTTATCAAATTCTTTTTGCAACAAGTTTTCTTACCTTATAACTTTGTAACATAGAAACGCTTTAGCTTAAAATCTTGTATTTACAAAAGCACAATTTTTATACAGTCAACCAACAAGAGTTAATCCTACCACGTTTCAACTATAAAATCATTTTACTGTTATCATTAGTTTTACTGGTGCTTTGCCCCGATTGTAGCTTTTGAACACTACAGTAAAACGAAAAAATACAAACAAAAACAAAGTTAACCGTATAGACCTAAATTTTTGCGTATACATAATTAACACAAAATAGAGTGTGTAATTTGTAATTAAGGCCAAAATAGGAAGGAAAAAAACTAATTAAAAAGTTGCACACTTTTGTGAAAAATAAAAATTGATGGTGAAACAGCATAATATACAAAAGCCAGGTAGAATAGTAGTATAAGAATTTTTGTTTATAGATAAAGTACAATAAATACGGCTCAAATATGTCAGAAAGTACAGACGTCAAGCTGAAATCAACTTTAAATTTAGTTAGGTTGGAGAGAAGAACAGCTATTACTGTACATTAAAGTATCGCTGACAGTGAAGAAATACATGTTCGACATCTTTAGGTACGGAGCATATAGAACATAGACCCAAAAAATGCGGATTTATTCTGTTCAAATGTTTATTAAGTCCGCAATGATCTGTTCGTAACAAAAATTAATTGTTAGTTGAAGTAGTTTTTAGAGACATAGAAGGGAACAAAGATTATAACCATCACCAGTAGGTGACAACTTGTAAAAACTGTCCCATTTATTAATATAATCTTTGATTACAACTTTAATTTGCATTTCCGAAATCGGCAAAATTGCACATTTTGTCGATATAGAACCAGAAATTCTTTTAGATAGATTCGAACAAGTTTCCAATTCAGCTAGTTAATCGGTTATCTCGTTGCTCTCGATTCCTCAATTTTAGGGTATCCACATCACTGATATCTTTAGTCCACTTTTACTAAAAAAGAATATATAATTAAAAATTGGTTTTTAAGTAGATTTTTTTGTAAGATAATGCAGATAATTCCTTTAATGAACAAATACTATTACAAAGTGTTAAAGGTTTTTATACATATTTTTGTAGATCTAGTATAGGACGTAAGCATAGGGAACAGTTCTGGAGAAAAAACTGAAGGATAATCATTAATTTTAATCACTTGTTTACTAGTAAACCTGTTAACATAAAAGGAAAAGCTTGTACTATGTTCAGTTTTTGAGCCATCTATATAAATATGTATGTAATAATTGTAATGAGGTAAAATATATTCAAAGAGATCTGCTTATTAGCTAATGTAGATTATCATGTTTACTTAAAATTTCCAAATTTTAGTCAACTGTCACAGGCTGCAAGGTCCGATAAAGGTACAAGCGGGTTTGCTAAATAGTTAAGATATTTTTTTAAAAAGTCAGAAAAAACTTGTCAGTTTGAAATTAAAGATAGATAATTGCTTGGAAACCAATTATATCAGCTGTCCGAATACTGAAAGTTGGGTAAGTAAAAGGAAGAACATAAGCTCTATAGTTTAAACCAATTTGTATGTGCTGTAAATGGGGAAGTAGTTCGTTGCATGCGTATTGTAAATATATTGTGGGGTTAGACTTCATTGCCTTTATATAAATTTGTAAAGCTTGATTCTGAATTGTCTCAATCTTTTTTGCGTACTGGAGTTAAAATGTACTTCCATGGCATAATCTGTTTCTGATCGAATGAGAACTTTTTAAGGAGCAATCATCGGTTGTTTGGAAGCACCCCAAGTTTTACCCTTCAAAAATTGTAAAATATTCATTCGTTTTTCACATTTTTCTGTAATATATTTGACGTGTTTATTATAATTACCGTTTGTTTGAGAAACAAATCCGACATATTTTTATTCTATTCAAAAAGTATCTCTCGATTTTGTTGAGGATATTTTAAGTTTCAAAGATTTTGACCAGTTATTGACTTAAGTCTTTTGTTATACATTTTTTGTATTTCTGTTTAATCATCTGCATAAAGAGCAACTGGGCAACCTAAATCAATTATCCTTATTTGAAAAAGTATGAGACTCAAAGTAATTCCCTGCGGCATTTTTACAGGTCTTATTTTTTAAAAATGAAGCAGAGATTCGTACCCGAAAACTTCGATTTGAAAGTAATGCTTTTATAAAGTTAAAAATTGCGCCATTTATGCCTAATTTTACTAATTTATATAAAACAGCATTTTTAAAACCATATCATAGGCCTTTTTAATGTCTAAAAATACAGAAATCACTAAACGTTCTTTAGCTAATGCTTTGTAAATCATATCATGAAGACGGATAAGATGATTGGTAGTTTTTTTTCGATTTCTAAAACCTGGTTAAAAAAAATTAATTAAAGTGTTAGTTTTAAGATACCAAATTAGTCTTTTGGCGACAATCTTTTTCATAATCTTGCTTAAATTGCTTGTTAATGAAATAGGGCCATATGATAAGGGACAGCAAATTGGTTTATTTGGTTTGTGAATGGTATAATTACACTGTGCTTTGTCTATTTTAAGGTCGTTAAAGTGTAGACAGTTTTTAGTGCACTGTGTGACGCGGAATCCCAAAATGTTATTTTTTCCCGCATTAGGTCTAGTTCTTTTGTTAATTGCATTTCAAATTTTCGACAACTCGTGCTTTTTTGGCTTTTTTCCTTTTCCAGAACTCATTGGAGAAACTATTAAAATAAAGTGTTTTTCATCTGTAAAGAGTGAAGATAGTGGGCAAGCCACGTGGAATGCACAGCAAAGTACTGGCTAGCCGACACCCTTAAAGCAATCTTAACTAAATGACCTAACACAAGATTTGAATTTGACGAAAGAATCCGCTCAGACCCTAGAATTACGTATACGTAAATTCAACTTACTGGCTCGCTTACTGGAAGTAGATAAGCAAAACATTTTTGATTATTATGAACAACTCGATCATAGCAATACAAAGGTTCAAAACTAAACGAAATCTATAGTAAAAGTGTATCAGGTTTTGAGGTTAGTTAAATAAAAGAGCACTTAATTAAACCTAGGCAAAACCTAGGAGCAAGTCAAGGTTGATATCAGGCGAATAAACTTTCAAACAATTTCAAGCAGTCTTACAGAATTTACTATAACAATCGCAACGCACAAGCATCACCAAAAAACGAGTTTTTTTACTTCGATATTTATCAGTTTTTTTCTATCACGTCAAGTTTTTGAGTTATAAGCATACTAAGTGAAATTTGAGATATCTGTCTGTAAAACTATAAATTGTTATTATGGTCATTATAAAGCTTAAAAACCTAGAAATGCTAGCTCAGCGCTTTTGTAGTTGATCCTCCTTTGAAGAATGCGAAAGAGAATTAATCTTCCTTTGAAGGCGACGCAACCTACGTCGGTACTTCTTTTGATGTGATTCTTTATTTGTGTGCACGAAATAAAACCGCCACGTTCTAGCGAAATTTGTTTCGATGAAGTGAGTTGCGTGTCTGTATACAGGTGGACAGACTGTACAGGATTATTGTTTCTGGTTAGTAAAAATTTGAGCTTGGAAAGCCTTCTATTGTCGATAAGCAAAATAGCTGCTGGAATCTTTAATGTATATGTCCATCCCTACGGGATGTAAGGTTTATTTGATCAGAGACATGCTAATGGTGTATGTCTGACATTTTAACATCAATATTATGATACAAAAATATTAGCTACAAATACAACTGCAATTCTTGTACTAGTCATGGTATTTTGCAGTTTAGTTTAAAGTTTCGGTAAGCTGCATGCCGAAACTGATGTAGACAAGAAAATCGCTAATTTAAACATGTTGTTGTTTTAGAAAACGCAACTACTTTCTTGTTCGTTACTTTTGCAAAATGACGGATAGAAGGAAATGTAAAACTAATTCCAATAGCTTTTATTATGTTTGTGGGAAATATACCTTGCCAGCACATCGACGAAATATTGCTCATAAAATGAAAGCTGCATATAAGTGCTACTTCGGTTGCAAAATTGTTGACCAGGACAAAAAATGGGCACCTCATATTTGCTGCAATTCTTGCAACACTCAGCTACTCCGGTGGGCTGTTGGTAAGCAAAAGAAGATGCTTTTTGCAGTTTCCATGATCTGGCGTGAACCAACTGACCATGTTACAGTTTGTTATTTTTGTTTAACTAATATAAAAGGATTTTCTAAAAAAAAACAAGTCTAAAATTGTTTATCCAAGTTGCCAGTCTGCCCTGAAACCAGTTCCGCATGGTACTGACATTCCAATTCCTAAAGCTCCTCCTCCAGATGTTTTTAAACATTCAGAGCCTTCATCTGAACCAGACAGTTCCAGTAAGGCTACGCCAAGTGATTTGGAATTGGTAGCGGCTAGGTCAAACACTCCAGTTTTCATAAATTAAAGCATGTTGAATGATCTTATTAGAGATCTGACATTGCCAAAGTATAAAGCTGAAATTTTGGGGTCACGCTTAAAGCAGTGGAACTTACTTGAACAAGAAACTAAAATTTCAGAGTTTCGTCATCGCAATAAAAAAACTCATCTCATTCTATTACTCCTAGAATAGCTTGTGCTTTTGTGATGATGTCAATGGCTTAATAATGGAGTTAGGGTATGAACACAAGTGTGATGAATGGAGACTATTTATTGACTCGAGTAAAGCAAGTCTAAGGCAGTGCTTTTGCATAATGGTAATATTCACCCGTCCATACCTGTAGCACATGCAGTACAACTAAAAGAAACTTATGAGACAATCAAGCTGTTGTTAGATGCTCTTCAGTACCCTAAATATTCTTGGAAGATTTGTGGAAATTTAAAAGTTAAATCTCTTATTTTAGGACTACAGTTGGGTTATACAAAATATATGTTTTTGTGCCTCTGGAATAGTTGAGATGACAGTAACCATTTCAGTAAAGTGCAGTGGTAACCACGAGAAGCACTTACTGCAGGCAGATTTAATGTTGAGCATGTGCCTTTAGCTGATCCAAAAAATGTCCTTTTTCCACCACTTCACATTAAATTAGGATTAATGAAGTGCTTCGTCAGAGCAATGGATCATCAAGGTTCTAGATTTAAGTATTTGAAGGAAACGTTTGGATCGTACAAAAATGATGCTAAACTGACTGCAGGCATTTTCATCAGTCCCGAAATTTGAAAACGTTTTGCTGATAAAAATTTTCCAAAACATCTTAATACAAAAGGATTGGAAGCTTGGAACGCATTGAAGTTGGTTGCAGAAAACTTTCTTGGGAACCATAGAGCTGAAAATTACGTCAAAATTGTGGAAAATGTGATAGAAGAATTCAGACGTCTTGGTAGTAGAATGAGTTTAAAGTTGCATTTCTTGCACTCACACCTCAAATTCTTTCCAGATAATTTAGGTGCTGTGAGTGATGAACACGGTTAAAGATTTCACCAGGACATTGCTGTTGTGGAAACACGCTACAAAGGAAAAAGTAATGCTAATATGATGGGAGACAATTGTTGGTTTTTACAGAAACAGAGTGAAACAAAATATCATCGCAGTGCAAAGCATGTCAAAAGACAATAGACTTGGTATTTTTTTTGTAAGTTCCAGTGAACTCTTTATTTGTATTATCATATTTTTCCAATTTAATGATTAAACTTTAACTGAACTAATAAACAGCTTTTGTAATGTTTCAACAACGTATATTAAAAATTTTGTCATAACTCGTATCGTTGTATCTCTAAAACCTGACGTGATAGAGAAAAACTAAAAACGGATTTGCATTTAGCGGCCAAAATATAGCCAAGGTCAGCAAAAAAACCCTGAGCTACATAAAAAAATTTTTTTTTGTTGAACAGTTTAATCATTCACAAAAAAAAAACAGAACAAAAATTTTCAATCAGCACGTGGAAAAAATGATAAATTGTTACGAAATGCGCAATGCAACAATAAGTTTACTAAGTAGATAAGAAATTACATGTTGACTTGAGTGAACTAATTGGAGGCGAATCAAGAAGTCGATGAATATCACAAAAAATTGTGGAATATTTTTTTAAAAACAAGAATGCTTATAAATATGACAATGAAACAATGATCGCTGCAAAGATTTAACTGAATATGACTTTATGTTGAAATCGATATTAAATTAAAATAAAGTAAATTTTAACAAGTTTTGGACTGATTCTCGTTTGAATAATTAAAGGATTTTAATTGAAATGCGTTTCACGGGAATCGTCCCTAAATCTTTATCCAAGAAGGTTAAACTGATCCACTGAGTTTTTTAACGAATTAAGCCTAGTGAGCGCTACAATAGAAATATTTTATTCAGGATTAGTTTTTTTAATCTTTTTTATCACCGGCAAAGGTTTTTAAAGGATCTTTTTTTATAAATCAAATGTTGACAAAAATATTATAAAAATAATCCCAACTGCCGAAAACTAAATCAGGTCCAAACTTGCAATGAGTGGTAGATCCATTGTACAAGATGTTTTAAAAAAACGACACCGCAAAAAAGTAAAATCTTTTTTTCATCTTTTAGTTATAGCACTTGCAATTTGGCAAAAGCAATCTAAAAGAAATGCAAAATATCTGAAAGTTTTATTCAAAACCTAAACAAGATTTGCGGCCGGCGCTAAGTACAGCACATGCTCAAGATGTTGGCCGGTTCTCTGTAAGCATAGTTGCACTCGGCGTGAAAACTTGTCAGTAACTCGGCTCCATTCCTGGTTAGGAATTTCTCGTATTTTTTTAGTGATCTCCATCTTCAGAGCAGCAATTGTTTTTGGGCTCTATTAGTGCACATTGTCTTTCAAAAATACCCTTAAAAAAACTGTTAGACTCTTATATGGACTGTGAGGAGCCCGTTTATTGTTAATTTTTTTGCTGATAATGTGTCCTGGAAAATGTTGCTCTAGTCACTGGAAGGTTAGATTTGAGGCATGGGCGTTGCATTGTCCTGCTGAAACCACTGCGAGTCCCTGTCAACATCTCTCTTTAGCTCCAAAACTTTTTACAATTTTTGAAAGGATAGGAATGTACCGTTCTTTGCTGATTGTGGCTGCTTTTGTTTTGTGATCTTCGAATCAAAAAGATCCAATAATGCCATGACAACTGATGGCACACCAGGCTGTTCATTTTACACTATAAAGTGGTCTTTTTTTATTTATTTTTTATTTTATCTTTATATTTATCCTCCTGACTCGCAGGAAAGCCACGGAGGCGTTAATACATAGGGTAGGCTATTACCCCGACCTACTTCCGGAGATGTCAAGATATTGGTGTCCGCTTGTAATTTGATAGAGATATGACTGTAATTTAAAACTGTTTGCCAGGACCACCAAGCAGGGGAATGTGCCGTAAAGTGTCTTTTCCAAGGATACAACAGAATGGCGCGAGTGGGTTTTAAACCGAGACCGTGTTGGTCACGAACCCGGCGCTTAAACCACTCGACCACGCTGCCAACATCTCTTTCTGCCGCTTCATTAGGGACTTCACGGTCCCAGAAAACATAGTTCTTAGAATTTATTTGACCACTTAAAGAAAAGTGAGCCTCGTCAGGAACCACATATTGTCAAAAAAATTTTCGTTTTCTTCCAGTTGATCTGTAAACCATGGGGCCATTTATGCGCGTTTTTCCTTGTCTTCATAGTCAGCGTTTGTGTGATTAGGATCTTATAGTGGTACAGGTTTAGATCTTTTTCCAATATGGTTCTAAGTGAACTTGATCTCTAAGCCTTGGCTTCTTCAGCGCAAAGACTTTTTTGGACTTCGCCCTACTGACTTGTTCACTTGGTCAATATTCGCCTGGATTCGTATATATTTTGGCCTGCCTGAATAAGTT
Organism: Diplosoma virens; assembly: GCA_963680785.1. Taxonomy (NCBI): domain Eukaryota; kingdom Metazoa; phylum Chordata; class Ascidiacea; order Aplousobranchia; family Didemnidae; genus Diplosoma; species Diplosoma virens. The sequence goes on along the minus strand of OY796889.1, from coordinate 6,305,625 downwards.
GATCTGTTTGCACTTTTTGCATTTAGATTATAAACTGTTTCATGTTCTTTAAATTTCTTCACCCAAAAAGAAATACCCTTTTTTCAAGGAGCTTTTCTGCATTCAAAATGTGTTTTAAAGTCTCTCTAAACTCTCAAAAATCACTAATATCTGAAGTATTTTTCAACAACATAAGTCTTTTTATCAGTTGACCAAGTCATTATAATTCAACTGTTTTCTAAACCTACCATCTTTCAGCTATATTTCCAAAAAAAAATAAACAAAATCAGATCAGTAGTAGAAAAATTGCGCATATTTGTTTGGGTGTTGTTTTTTTAAACACCCTATAAGATGCATAAACCAGGAAAATTAATTAAAAAAAATTTTTTAACAAAAAATCTCAGATGACTACCACTACAAGGTTTTGTTTATTTAACTTCTTCAGATGACTTATTCAAATAGAATGTTATTTGAAGATATTGAAATAAACAAAAGCTTATAGTGTTATTTACCTGGGATTTTTTGTTAAAAAAATCATAGTTTTAATGGAGGTTGAAGAATAAAAACATAAAAAAACACTACTACACCAGATACTGTATTAACACAACTTTTGAGTCTGGGTCCTGCTACTGATTCAAAGGAATTTATTAAAACCTTTTTCATGTATTTACTTTGTGAATATGCATAAGCACAATGGGGTTCTTGCAATAAGTATAGTTTTTTTGTAAGTTTTTCTTTTGATATTCTGTTTTTAATCTGACATTCTGTCAAAAAGTATATTTAGATTTTGTATTGAAGTGATAAAAATTTTTATCTTTTCTTTTATATTATCTTCTTTTATCATAATTTTTATCCAAATTTTTATCTTGATAAAAATTACGACAGGAGCTACGTTTAAATTGAGAATATACAAATTACCTGAATACTATCGAGCTCTAGTTTTGGAAAGAGATATTCTGCTAGACCCTAATATCGAAATACTTCAGACATTCAACTATAAATGGTATGATGAGTGGATATTTTCAACTTTGAAACATATATAAGGATTAAAAACATTTTTACGTCTGCGCAAGACACAGAGTAAAAAATAACTAAGCAATGTGGGCAATAAGAGACTTAGGATGAGTTCCCAATCTTTTTTAGTCACGGATGCCTTTCAAAAATTTATCAAGTTTTTTAAAAGTGACCCCGCCAATAAATTTTCCCAAGTTTTTAAATCCTGTCCAACTTTCAGTGCAATCGTGAATCTCCTGCAACCTTTTCACGGACTCCTATAAAGGATGCACTGATAAAAACAAAGTTTGATAGATTTTCTTATTCATTTCTGTTTGAATCAATAGTCGACACGGTTTTTTTCTCTTTAATATTTTGTATAATCCGACTGGTTATTACGATACATACCGCCGTCTGAATTGATTTGAACTGATCAAAACTGATCACATCAATATTCTTGGCTATTTTAGTTATTCGCATGAAAAATTATTCTTAAAAACCATGACAGTTTTTTTTGGTCTTCATGAAACTGTTTTTTCACAACAGATTGTAGCTAATAGTGCTTTTCAGAGTGAGACCAGTAAAACTTTTTATTTGAATTCTTTATTTAGAATTTACAGAACCTTTCACAATGAACGACTACCAAATTTAAATCTTTGATAATTCTAGTTCAGTAGCTCTGGCTGACTAAGACTGAAATTGTGAGCAACCCAGTTGCTTGACTTTGGTCTCAAAATTAATTGTTACAAAAAAATGTTTTAAAAAGTTTTGGTTTTTTTTGTTTTGCGAACGAGCGTTATGATTGAGATAACGTGTGGGTGTTTTCCTCAATTACGAGGGTAATCACTTTTAGAGAGTTGATTACTTTGTCTGAGTGCCTACAAAAATATATTTATCATGAATAGCTAGCGCTACATTCATCTGAAATGTTAACAACAAGGCAAATATGAAACAAAAGATGAACAAATGATTTTGATAAATTAAAAAAAATGTTTGGATCATCACTGGTTATCTTAATTTTCCTTATTCACTGTCACTGATCATCAAATTACATTATCTATTTATCCCTCTGACTCCCAGGACAACCTCAAGAACGTCAAACTAAAATTGACTCAAATTCGAGTTTTTCAATTTAATTTTTTGATGCAGGGCGGAGTAGTGAAGTTGAGGAACGGAAGAAGAGGATATGTTCGATGGTATCCTGGTGATCCGCAAAGTAATAGTAATCGAAACAGAATGATGATTCACGTCAAGTTTAGACCCGGAGGAGATAGTGGAATGTTTAACATTCAAAGAAGTTATTCCAAAAATAGTGTTCCCTTATGTCAAATCACTCTTGCTTAAATTTGTAAATAATCCACAAGACCTTATTATACCAAGTGTATATGCTGGTGACACAAAAATTTAATGAACAAAGAAATGTGTCGATACTTATCGTTGATTGTAACTCAATAAAAACATTTTAGTTTGAAGTAATCATGTTTGATAATGAACGTTTTGTCGATTTGAGTAAAAATCTTGAGCCCAATCAACTTTTAAGGTTATTAAATAGTTAAGCTTTTGTATAAAATTTTTGAGAATAAGGGAGAGTTTTTTAGAGTTATAAAAAATTGGTTAGCGTTGTTTGCTATAAGTAAAAAAATATAGAATGCGGAGCTTTAAAATCATATAATAATTTAATTAATCTATTCTATACTATACAATTTTAATGAAAGCAGCAATCTTAGATGAAGCACTGCTTTTTCAATTTATATTGACATAATTTATTTACATGATTAAAACATTCAAGCAGCAGAAAACACGACAAAACAAAACAAACATTTACGATTAGCTTAAGCTTTCATCTGGTTATATTATAATTTAATCTTCCATTGCTTTAATTTAAATAGCAATATAAATATTGTATATGCCGACTAAAGTACTCTACAGTAGGTCTATAAAGATTGTATGAATTAATTGATATAAAATTTTTTAGTCTGCGTTTTTAATATTTGTATCTTTAATTAAATTCACGGAAGACTTATTCATTATAAAACTTAATCAGAGCTTAACCTAGCCAAAAACGTTTAATTTGCTTTGTCTTGTTTTATATTGTTTTAATGTTTTAATTATATAAATATGTTAAAAAAAGATTGCTAAATCCAATATGGCTGCTTTTTATAGCAGTTTCATGGTATAAAAAAGTAACCTTACTACCAAAGCTTCATTTTTATTGTGTGAATGTGGAAAGATACGAAGGATTTTTTGTGAGAAATGCAGTATTACTGCAAAAGAAATTTTGAACAACGGTACTCAAAATAACAAATGACACTTCTATACTAGTGGTTTTCAACCTAAGGGTCGCGACCCCTGATGACTTTTTTCAGGAAAATGGGACAATTTTTGATAAACAATATAAAAATTAAAGATTTCATAAAAAGAATATTTATAATTATTATTCGTGCCCATTCGTGCCCAATTAAAATTTTTAATTTTCTCTTCTTTGCTGCTCTCAACTGCTACAATTCAATAATAAATTATATTTTTCAAATAAAACTGGTTAGTATGTTTGCTGGATTACTTGTGATTATCCTCAAACAATGGGAAAACAATTGCAATTGTTTTTCGTGAAACAAACCTAATTAAACAGCTGCACCCTTATAGGGTGCAGTAGGCATGAATGAGTTTTTTACTTAGAATTATTTAATTTATGGCCCCAATAATGACAAAATTCTTCTTTAAAGTTGTTTGAAAAAAATTATAAGCATTGCTGTTAAATATAAATGGTTTAATAAGTTAATATTTAGAAGAGAATAAACTTGGAAAAATTTTTTTAGAGTGGTGTGGGTAAACAAATATTAAAACAGCCACAAATCATTGAGCACGCACAGGCAAGAACTAAAACTGCACTACTACAATTATACTGCACTAAAAAAACTTTTTCGGTAGCAATTGAAGAAATACAAGAAGATTTTTGGCATTTAAAAGTGAATGAGTGGATTAATTTTAAGAACTTTTTTATGTCGGTAAAAATGCTTGCTAGGTCAAGCGTGACAGCGTGGTGTAAAAAATTAACGACTTGGTGCAAGAAAGGTTGAAAAAGCTCAGGCTACTATTGACTACTTAAATGCATTTGTTTTACCAAAACTCAGACTCTAATAGTGAGGGGTAAAATAGTGACCTCAGTTTGGAAAAAACTGGATTGTAAGTAAGGGGCTATAGTTTAATTTTCCCATATGATTTGTTGGGCAACTGATGAGAAAGTGGAGTTTTTGTAAAAGTTTTGATGCGTCAATAGAAAAATGAATGTTAAAATTGGCTAAAATAGCATCATACCGATATAATATTCGATTGGCCTCTTGCTATATCATTAAACCTATCCTTGCTTGTAGAATACGTGTTAGTTTTGTGATTAAATCTCAGTTAAAATCATTATAATCATCTTTACTTACCCTCCTGACTCACAGCTGGAGGCGTTAGTCTTAAAGCCAACCGTCAAGCAATTACTCGGACTTTCGGATTCAAAAATATTGCTGCCCAGTTAATTTTTTTTGTTTCTTACAATAATGTGATGGAAAGTTAAAGTTGCCTGGTAACACCACAAGCAGAGAATAATGATTTTGGGCAATGTAAAACCGCACCGCAAACCTGACCGAGTAGCCTACGTAGAAGCTCCATATTGATGGCAAACACAATCGATTGAGTCTCGGCTCAACTCTTACTTTAGTCATTTGGTTCTATCATCGGTAAAAACACTTTACGGGATTTTCTTCTGCTCGATTGTCTAGCGAGCAGCTTTAAATTGCAGATATCAACCACCACTAATGGGACTCAAATGTTTTATCAGCTGGTTCTGTAAAAAAAATTTAAATTTGTCAGCAAACGAACTAATCTATTCTGATTAACTTATTTTTTAAATGACATTTAAAACTAATGTTTAAGCAAGCATCATTATAAGGATATTAAAAAGTAAGAATATGTCTGTATTACATAAAAAATGAAAGCAAAAATCCCACCACCGACATACCACTACTCATGTTTGAATGTTACGCTTTTTTAAAGTGTTATTATTTTTCTTATAAATTATAAATAGTATTGCTAATAAATTTCAAGATTAAAGATATTTTTTAGAAAGTAATCATAAAATTTTTTTATCTTTTAATAATACTTTAAATCGATCAAATGTCTTTTCGATAAAGTGTCATTTGATCAAGATTCGTTTCAATCAAGTGTCGTTTCGATCAAGTGTTGTTTCGATCAAGTGTTGTTTCGATAGAATGTCGTTTGATCAAGATTCGTTTCGATCAAGTGTTGTTTCGATCAAGTGTTGTTTTGATCAAGTGTCGTTTGATCAAGATTCGTTTCGATCAAGTGTTGTTTCGATCAAGTGTTGTTTCGATAGAATGTCGTTTGATCAAGATTCGTTTCGATCAAGTGTTGTTTCGATCAAGTGTTGTTTTGATCAAGTGTCGTTTGATCAAGATTCGTTTCGATCAAGTGTCGTTTCGATCAACCGTCGTAGCACCGGTACTCACACTCCCAGGGGGTGTAAGAAACGATTGTTGGGGTGCGAGAATCTATCGAAGTTGCGAAAGTACTGCGTATATACACAGTATGAAAATTTTGTTGAACATCACTTTTTTAACACAAATGACATTCCGCTAGAAGCTATCGGATTCATTTGCTCCCGCCAGGAAACCGATTCGGATTTTTTACTCTCATAAAAAATGAAATTTCAGAGGCGGTGGCTACTCATTATATTCTTTATCGTCAGCCTCTTGTATGAAACATTTTGCCTGTTACTTTGAAAAATGTAATGAATTCTGTTAAAATTATAAATTACAATTGAGCAAGAGCTTTGAATTATAGATGGTTTAAAGCATTTTGCTGTAATCTTGATGATGATGCTTCTGTTCTGCTGTTTTATACAAACGTCAAGTGGCGCTCCATAGGTCGAGATTTCACAAGACTTTTGAGCAGAGATTGGAAATTAAACAATTTCTGCAAAAAAAAATAATTTCTTTGTGGATAATTTTGCATATTTCCTCCAATGTTGGCATACCTGGCCGATGTTTTCCAACATTTGAATGACTTAGATATACAAAAGAGAGTAAATATTGTTACTGCTTGTACTTGTGGTGTGCTTTCAGACAGAAAATGTTGTTATGGAGTCAGCCTATTATGCAAAAGATTTTCGTTAATTTTGCCTTATTAGCTGAATTTATTCTGGAATACAGCAATTTGGATTTGGAAGAAATGTCAAAGCAAAAATCAGTCAGCATCTAGAAGAGCTGAAAGTGTCATTTGACGGATATTTTTTCCTTGGAGATCTGGAAGAACAGGACACTTTGCATCGAACTCTTTGCCTTCAAATTAAAAAAGATAGGAGAAGAGATGAAGATAAAATCATTTGATAGAGATACAAGATTGCCAATGGATGAGTCTGCTTTATAAGCTCAGTTCAATTGAATTTTTTTGATGTAGCGTTCAAACCGGATATTCGGTTCTGGAAAAAAATATTGTAAGTCTTGGTTCTACTTGCAACAACTTGGTTGTGTGAATTCGGAGTTTTCATCTCTACTTTACCTCCAGAACAAATATCGAAATGCCTGGACCTAAAAAATAATCTACGCTTTGCCTTATCCCACAAGGTTCCGCGTTTTGAACAAATAATGACAAAGTGCGGGCAAGAGAAAAATCAATTAAATTTTCAATTTCTTTTATTTATTTATTCACTTTTGTTTTTTGTGTGATTGCGTTATTAATAAAATTAAAGCTTATTTTTTGATAAGATACTTTAAAAATTCTTCATAAAATTTTTAAGACCCAGACTTCCTTAACCTTTATTTTACCGCTTATAGTTCCGCTGATCGGATTTTTATAAATTTTACTTATTTCGCCATTGTTGTGATAAATAACCTTTTCGCAAAGTTTTAGGTTCGTAACAAGTTTTTACCGGAAGTTACGTCATGTTTCCTTTGTGGAACATTGGCGGTTTACCGTACAAGTTTTTTCAGTTTTTACTGTGTATTTATGTACTAACCTAGAACTACGTTTTTCCGTTAAAGGTTACAGAAGCACACAAGTTTTGGGAAAAGTATGCTTTATTTATGTTTATGCATTTGCAACAAGTATGATAAGTTTTAAAGCAAATCTTGCCACGCTCCCTATGGAGACAAATGTTGCATTTTATGCACATACTTCTTGTATTTTTTTTTGCACACTTTTCGTCGAAATACGGTTGTTGCAGGTCCAAGGAAGTGGTTTACTGCATCGAAGTGTACATCCAGTGGTAGTTCAGCAGCAACACTACTTTCTATTTCTCGATGTTGTTGACCTTTGAGTAGGCAAACGTTACTTGCCTCCTAAAATCGATGTAGGTTATTTTCTTATCCGCAATCTGACAGTAAATCTTCCATGCAGCGACAACCGAAGTATTGAGAAGATTGACAAAAGGTGGCCTGTACCGTTTTTTACTACTTATTGTTGGGCGGTAAACTTCCCACAAGCAATCCATGAGATCAACGCCCCCATCCCTTTATTATAAGAGTTTATGAGATGAGGCTGTGGTACTTCTTTTCCACTGCATTTATCCGGCGTCTAACCTTGTGAACTGGAATGTGACTTTCCCAGTTGCTTGCAATCGTCACAACTGAATTATCATGCCACTTAGCAATATAAACAGTCCCATCACAGCAATATTCAAAAGATCACCGTTCCTGTTTTTGAAGCTGTTTCGAGTTGATCATCTTTTGATTGGTGCCTGCTGTTCTGGTTTCTCATATCGTGCAAGTCGCTCGCACATCAATCTTTGCTAAATCAGACATCAAACCATAACTTGTAAAAAAGTTATCGAAGTACAACTCATGCAGCACTGGAATTTGAAGTGATAACATCAATCATGTTGCTGCTTACGCGAGATCCCAAAGTTTGATCTTGAAACTTTTTCTCTTTTCCTTGATAAATCTTTATGTTGTATGGATAACCATTGCTGCCGCATAAGCACAAAACCTTAAAATCAAAGCAAATAGGTTTTCCTTTAATGAACATTTTCGCACTGTGCTGACCAAAATAAGGTACCATAGATTCGTCCACACTTAAAAGTTTGTTAAATATGCCAAACTGAATTGGGTCTCGATTTAACATCTCATAAAGTAGCACTATTTTACTCATTTTTTCCCCTTCTGTTAAGTTTTAGTTGTCAGCGAAGTGGAGATACTTTTTTATTTCGTGATACCTGTTCCTGCTCATTGTATTGAACACAATTGCTACGCCTAAATCTTGTTGCCTAGACCAATAATGGTGCTCTTCAGATAAAGAATGATACCCTGAAAGTAAGAGTATACCTAAAATCTTGCGGATTTCTTCGCATGTAACGTTGAAATTAGAATTATTTTTATCTCGATTTTTATACAAATTTGTTTGGCAAACAATTTGATCGATCATCTTTTCAGTAAACAAAATCTCCAAATCTCAAATGGTGAGCTACCATTCAGGTTGAGAATGCGATCTCTCAAAATAGTGGAAACGTCATCAATAAAATTGTTTTATCGAATTTATAATTTTTTTCATTTCGGAAATTCTTTTTTCCTAGTTGGTGGTAGAGTCACTTTTGATTCTTCATCACTCTCATAGTCTTCCTCCATTTTAAATTCCGCAGCTGGCTAAAAATTTTTTCCATACTGCCAGCAACATCTTCAACATCGCTCTCCTGGATACCAGAGTCTCCTGCCTCAGGCGGCAATGCAACAACATTGACTACGTTTTTTGCATTTTCTATAGTTTCGTTGACTTCTGCCAACATTGATACATAGATTATCTTCTTGCACCGTAAAAAGCTCTAGTATCCATGTTTGACCCAATTTTTTAAACTTTGCTGCTACTTTGCTTGAAACAAACTGTTGATGAACGAGTTTCTTTGCTCGCTGAAAGTTTGAAAATAAAGCAACACTGTTGCGTTATTTTTCGATAATAATCTGCTCTGTGACATCACAAAAATAGAGCAATGAACTTAATTCTAAAACAAATAAAATCTCAATCGACTGCATTAAAATCACAGCTGGATAGTTTTATATGAAAACTGCTACTTTCCTAGCGTAAGACAAAGGCCGATGTATTTCAAGACATTGCGATTGAAAATCAGAAAATTGTGTCCGGAAAACCGCCATTGTTACACAAAGGGAACAAAAACTTTTTAGATAAATTTTATTCTACCCAATATCTATATTTTGGATTGCTTTTTGCATGGGGATGTGACCGAATGTGTTTACTAAATGGGATGACGAAATACCCAATGAAGACTCTGTGAAATGGGAACACTGGGTTCAGAGTTTAAGTTGTCTGACTAAATTGAATATTCCAAGTTTTTTATTGCAACAAGAATGTAGTTACGACTTTGTCAAGTCGACACAAGTTCACCACTTTAGTGATGCATCACCTGGCGCTTTTGGAGTTGTGACTTTTTTACGATTTGTGTGTGAAAATGACAATGTGATTTGCCGTTTTATATTTTCAAAGGCACGTTTAGCACCGTTTAAGACAATATCAATTCCGCGCTTAGAACTCACGGCCGCAGTGCTTGCTGTACAAATTGATCAAATGTTACAACGAGAATTATCTTTGCCAAATTGCCGCGCCATCGTTTGGACTGATTCTACAGCGGTCTTGCAAATGATATCTAACACTAACAAACGTTTTCCTGTATTTGTAGCAAACATGCTGACTAGAATTGAAGAACACACGAGCGCAGATCAATGGAGATACGTTCCCTCAAAGAAAATCCTGCAGACATGGCGACGCGGAATCGTTCGTATCTAATTCCAATGTTTGGTTACAGGGAATCGACGCGGAATCGTTCGTATCTAATTCCAATGTTTGGTTACAGGGACCTGAATTTTTATTAGACGTAGAGGATTTGTGGCCTCAACCGCCATATTTATTACCAAATTTACCTCCAGAATTTTTGACGTTGAAAAAATCATGTAATGCCTTGTTAAAAACGAAAACAGACTTTTTTATGGAAAGTAAATTTTCTCGTTTTTCGACCTGGTATGAACTTAGAAGAAGTGTTGCTTGGTTGTTACGTGTAAAAGATAAACTGTTACGTAGAGAAACAACATCTCAAGCTATTTCAGTGGACGAACTAGACCGTGCGGAAAACGAGATAATCCAGGGCGTGCAGAAAGAAGTCTTTTCGGAAGAAATAAGTCAACTCCGATCCGGAAAACAGCGTAAGCAAAATAACTTCTTACTGAAACTAAACCCACGTGTTTTTGAAGGTATTCTTCGAGTTGGAGGACGACTACAACAATCTAAACAACCGTTTGATGTACAACACCCAATAGTACTTCCTAGTTCCCACCACGTCACCAAATTAATCGTTGAAGATAGTCACAGAGCCGTAGGACACTACGGTCCTAGTATAACATGGACATTTTTACGACAAAGGTTTTGGGTTATCCGTGGAGCTTCCGCCGTTCGCAAAATTTTAGGAAATTGCTTGTGTAAAAAACGTAATGCTAAATCTATGGAGCAAATTATGGCTGATTTGCCTGGTGAACGTTTTGTTGTAAATAAACCGCCTTTTTATAATACCGGGACAGATTACCTTGGCCCCTTTTTGTTAAACAGGGACGAGCCTCAGTAAAGCGGTATGGCTGCATCTTCACTTGCCTGACAACCAGAGCCGTGCATTTGGAGGTCGCTCATTCTCTGACGGCTGACTCTTTCATCAACGCGTTCAGACGATTTATATATAGAAGAACAAAGCCACACACAGTATTCAGCAACAATGGCACTAACTTGGTTGGTGCAGAAAAGGAACTACTGTACGTCAAGCGTTAAAGGAGTTCAATCACAGACACGTCGAAGAAAAATTGCGTCAGAAAAACATTCGCTGGAAATTCAATCCTCCAACCGCCAGCCATTTTGGAGGTATCTGGGAACGTTTGATTCGCTCAACGCGAAAAATTTTGTGCATGTTGTTGCAGCAACAAACTGTTACTGACGAAACGCTGCTAAAATTATTCGCGGAAGTTGAATGCATTTTAAATTCACGACCACTTACGCCAAACATCATCGATCCAGAGGATAACGCTCCTCTAACCCCAAACCACTTATTGCAAGTTGGAGTGTCACCTAACTTGTCACCAGGTGTATTTTCAAGTTCTGATGTATACTCAAGGTATCGCTGGAAGCAAGTGCAGTACTTGGCTGATCAGTTTTGGTCCAGATGGTCACGCGAGTACTTGCAAACTCTCCAGTCACGCCAAAAATGGACCACAAAAGGCTCTATTTTAAGACTTGGCGATATAGTGCTAGTATGCGACGAAACCAGCCCCGAGGACAATGGAGTATGGGGCGTGTAATTGACACTTTTCCCGACAAGAACAATGTCGTAAGACAAGCTCTGATTAAAACTGCAACTTCTGAGTTTAGACGTCCTATATCAAAGCTGTGCCATATTATGACGCCACCTCATGACGATGATGCAAAGATTGTAAACAGAAGCATCATCATGCAAAGATTGCAATTGTATTATATTGTATTGCAGCAATCATTGTTTTATTGTCATATTTACAAGCATTTGTGTATAAAAAATATTCAACAAGTTTTCGTGAATTCTTAATTCACCACCAATCAGCTTCTCAACGTCAAATTGTGATTTTATATTTACTTGATAAGCTTATTGTCGTCTTGTGATTTTTGCAACAATTTATCATTTTTTCCACGTGCTGGTTAAAAATATTGTTCTGTTCATGCGTGACTATCAAAGTAAACAAAGCTCGTTTTTTGTGGTCGCTTTTGCGTTTTGATTACAATATTCTGTGGGACTGCTTAAAATCGTGTGAGAGTTTATTCTCCTGATCTCAATCTCGACTTGTAGTTATGCGTAGGTCTCAGTGCTTTCTTTTTCAACAAACTGCAAAACTACACGATTTGTAAAGAATAAACAAAACTATAACAAAACTAATTGCAAATTATATGAAGAGTGTACAGCTCATGTAAGATGTATGTCAATTTTGTAATGCACCAGGATTTAAGATTGAGATAATATTTTAACTAAAATTATCTCAAGACTAAAAAAAGATTATCATTGTGCTCACAATCACAACGGCTTGTATTTTCAAAAAGTGTTGTGGTGGATTTTTTCTGTTCACTTGCTTTTGATTTTTACATTTTAGGCTAATAAATTATAATTTCAACGGAGGACAGGATCAGTATTGTACATCTCTTATATAACTTGATATGATGATCCAAGCCATACACGAACGACATGAAAGTTTTCATCAATTCAAGTATACCAATTGTTCTTTACATAATCGTATATGGCATTGTACTCTTGCTGTGTTCGAAATTCAGCCAACAATCCACCGTGTACGTAGAGATTTCCGTATTATGCAAATATTTGCTGAATTGTTCGATTAAAACGTCCAACAAAGTCATCAGATGGAGGTATATTTGGGGATGTGCGTGTCTTTTAAATGTCAAGTAAGTCACAAATATACTGAAATTAGGCTTACAGCCTGGGCTTACAGACCTACGTCTGTTCTTGATATTAAACATGACAGACCGAAACCAAACCTGCCAAAACGGAAGGGTATCCATCTATTCCGATATTCAACGAAGGTCTGATAATTGGCAAACGTCCTTTTCAGGGCAGAGCAATGCTTGGCTAAAACTGCCCTTTTCAGGGCACATTGTCAAGTTCCGAAGACCCACTAATCTTCAGCTGAACATCGAAGGCCTCACTGCAAGCAAGATGAACGTTCTTCATTATCTTGCTCTGCAGTCTGAGGCACTCATCATCCTACTGCAAGAGACCCACTGCACTGATGCAGAGAAGTTGGTATTTCCAAACTATCAACTAACTGGTCTTCTTTAAGCAGGAAGCATGGCCTTGCCAGGTTTCTTCACGAGCGACTAAAGTACACACTTTTGGACCAATCTCCACCGACATCGGAGATCGAGTGGTTGTGCGTGGACGTTGATGTTTACAAAATAGTCAACGTCTACAAACCTCCGCCAATACGATTGTGATCTCTGGACCTCCAAGTGTTACTTCACCCCTGTCTTTATGTTGGCGATTTTAACTGTCGTCATGTTGATTGAGGTTACGATGATAATAGTCCGGACGGTGAGTGCTTGGCTGGCTGGCTGGGCAACCATTAATTTTCTTGCCCTCTTATACAATGCCAAGGACGCCGCCAGTTTTCACTACACCGCTGGAACACTGGCACCAATCCAGATCTAGCTTTCGCTAGCATAGGTCCTAACAATTGCCTACTGGATAGACGTGCACTTAAAAAGTTTTCAAGGTCACAACATTGACCTTCGCTTATTACACCACCAAGGTTTGCTCTGGCACTGCCTAGCATGCCTGTTTAGGATGGAACTTCCGCAAGACCAAATGGAGTCATTACATTAGTTTGACGAATAAATTCGCAGATTTTGTTGCCGCCTGATTCACTTGATGTGGACACGGCTTATCAGGGGTTCTGTAACATGATCAAAAAAGCACCCAAAAATCTATCCCACGCGGGCATCGAAACAATTATGTTCCGTGCTGGGATGCGGAGTGCGAATCCCTCTATAGAACTTTTTTGAAGTTTCCTCATGGAGACGACTCAAGTTTGGCTGTTACAACTCTGCTTGCCAAGCTTGACAGAAAGCGCAGATATCAATGGTCCGAGGCAGTTCGGAGCATCGACTTTTCATACTCTAGTCGAAAAGCATGGAGTATTTTTAACAACCTTACTGGTAAGTCACAACACTCTCCTCGTCACTCTCCCGTCTCAGCCGATGCTATTGCATCTCAGTTGGTCAGCAACGGGAGATACGAGGGTATTGACCGCAAGTCATCTCGACTGTTCTCAAGAAGTGTCTGACATTTGGAGGGCCACAACACCAGACCCAGTCAATATCTGTGACATTTTTTCACAGAGAGAATTTACAGCTTCCCTCCAATATTTATAACCAGTTAAAGCTCCGGGCCTTGATTCCATCTGCCCAGATCCTTTATAATCCATGCTAGAGCTGCTTTGAAGTCCTGGTTACGTGACTTTCTTTCTTCCTGCTTGCGCCGACTCAAAACTTGCAGAATCTGGAGAAGAGCTCTTGTAATCGCAATCTCAAAGCCAATGAAGCCCATGAGGAACCAAATATAATGAAGAACCAAACATAATCGAGAGGCTAAACGTGAGCTAAAGTATACAATAACAATAGACTTTTACCGTTCTGTCCAACTCCTACTTATCTTGGGGTAAAACTGGACAGATCGCTTACATTTCGTCATCATCTAGTGGCATTGCGCAAAAAACTATCCTCGCGCGTCACACTGCTGAGGCGACCTTTAGGCTCGAGATGGGGTGCTGGTGCCAAAACACTACGCATAGCTGCTTTATTTCTGATCTACTCAACAGCTGAGTACTGCGCACCTGTCTGGTGTCGTAGTGCTCACACTCGCCTCATCAACAGTGTCTTAAACGACGTCTTGCGCATAGTCACTAGATGCCTGCGTCCCACTCCAACGGACCACCTACTCATACTTTCAGGCATCCAGCCAGCTGAGCTTCGCCGAATGGAAGCGACACTCTCCTTGGCTCACCGTGGACCTCTGGACCCTGATCATATTTTGTATGGTCTTTTAACAGTACAAAGACAAGCGGTCAATTTTGACCGCTTTTAAATTTTGTTTTTCTTTTTACAGCATTGTCTTTTAAAATTCGACTTTTGTGACCCTATGCGTTTTTTCTTTTTTCTTAGAGTTATCTGGAAACAAAAAAATTTTGATTTAACTTCTCAAACGAGTGCAACTAAAGAGTATACCTAGAAAGACGAGCGGTCAAATCTGACCGCATACAATTTTTTATAGCGATAGCTATTCTAAACTGTATCAAAACAGTTTGCTTGAGAGTTTAGGTCAACTGGACATTATGTAAACAATATCTGTGTACCTGATGGTTGATTTTCATTTTTTTTTTTTTATTACGTCAAAATTAGGACTGTTTGACCAAAAATCTATTTGTTTATATCTGCAGACGCCGCTCAAAATTTTATAGAATTTATCTTAGGTATTGGCAACAAGTTGATAGCGAAACCTTTATTTGATTTTACAAAAAAAAATGTGGTTATTGATTTATAAAATAAATTTAATTTAATATTATTTCAGTTACTTATCACCTTGAAATTATGTTGTTTTGAATAAACTTTTTATAATAACATGCTGGTTTGAAGTTTAGTATGTTTTACAGCAGCATAACATTTATTTATAAGAGTAGATTTTCATTCGTTGAGTAAGAACTTGTATAATAACAAACTTTTTTATCATGACTACCGCAAGACGACTGACAGCCGCAGAAGCAATCAGCTCTGTACAAGTAGATAAATTTGATAATTCATGCGATGAAAATAAGGTTATAACGGCGTGATCGGTAACGCAGGACTGTTGAAAATTCTAATTTGTCGGATTTTGAGAGCGATGAACCCAGTGATCAACCAATTTTCAAAATTTTAATGAGGCACAATCTTAAATCAATCAATGGATACTCTTTCAAATAAAGCCGACGTTTCATGCAAGCGAATGAACGACAGGGTAAATAGAGGAAGAGCTGCAGGTAAAAATATTTTTTCCCAAAGATCGGAATCAACATCATATTCTCAAATAGGTGTCCAATCACAAAGTTCACTCAGCGCATTTCGTTTGTTTATTGATGAGCCCATACAACAAAAAAAAGGAAGCCACTTTTAAAAGATCACTTAAAACAAATTTAAATTATCGAGCTATTTTTAATACAGTATAATTCTTTTATTTTTATTCTTCTAACCATACCAAACCAAAACAATATTTGCCAAATTTTTTCGACAATCATCCGAATAATATCTTTCATCATTTCATAAAAATGCCCAAATTTTACTCAGATTTAATGTGAAAACCTTTTTTTTGGTCTTTACTTGTTTTTTTGGTAGTAATGGAACAGTAACGATTGGTTTGGCTTCTGAAAAAATGAATAAAGTTTTGAAAACTAGAAAAGAATCTGCACATTAAATCTTAGTTGTTTTGCACACTGATCTGAATCGTCGTGAATTGAGTAACTTCTCATAGTGCTGAAAATAGTTTATCGTCGGCTCAAAAAGTGCGTGGTCGGTGCCCGAAAAATCTGATTCTATCCAAATTTTTTGGATGTTGGGAGGCCAATTTTCCCCTGCCCCCGGGAGCAATTACCTCAACCTACTTTCGGATATTCCGACATATTGCTGTCCGGTTGAAATTTTTATTTTAGTTTTTAGTTTTATTAGAGATATGATTGGAATATGGAGCAACTTTGCAAGACTGCCAAGCACGGTAAAATTCCGTAAAGTATATTTTTCGAGAACACAATAGAATAACGCGAATAAAATTTGAACCACGACGGTGTCGATCCCGTTTGCTCTCAACAACGCTGTCAATGAATGTATTGTATATGTGAATCAAAGAGAAGACTTTTTTTATTCATCACCTTTTTTATGCCCCACTCTCTTTTGATTGAAAAAAGTGCTTTTTTCTAAATTTTCCGCCGCTCTCGACCCAAAACTGGAATTTTATATGATGATTTCAATTGAAAATGAATTTTGTTACGATCTGGATTCAAAACAACAACTTTGCAAACAAATCTAATAAACTCAAGTTAATATTAATTATACCAAAATAAGTGCAATTCAGTTTTGTATTTTAATCCAAGCTGCGGACTTGAACTCAGAGAACTCGGTCTTTTCTGCCAAACTCAAACTTGTTAAATAAGAAATCCCGAACTCGAACTCGAATAAAAGTTGATCGAGTTTGACTGTAATATAGAGAGAAAAAAGTCACCACCCGATAAATTTGAGCAAAAAAATCATTAAACAACTATAATTTAAAGCGAATACTTTTTTGGTCTTCACTTTAGAGCCAGAAAATTATCGAATTCGTTGAATTGAAAATGTCAAACTCAAACTTGCAAATTTTTGGGGTATCCGGAATTGAATTTGAACTAGACTAGAAATGCATCGAGTCATGAAACCCAGTTTAAACTAATTTTTTATGTATACAGTGCGTATAGTAGGCCTACTGTTCAGCTATCGAATAACGCTTAAAAAATAAGAAAAAAATTGGAAAAAATTAAAAATTCAGTTAGAATAACCTTGAAAGACTTTTTGCAATTTGTATCATTTTTACTCTTTGGTTACTTTTTGAATATTATTTTTATAATTTAAAAATGCTGTTTGTTGCAATGATTAAATTAAACCATAATGAGTAGGCCGATTTGTCTTTTGGCAATCGATACTTTTAAACCGATTGCTACAGCCCAACTGTATTTTTTTTATGAGACCTGGCAAAAAGTAAATGTTAATAAATTTTATAAATAGCGACACGTTTTTGAAAACGTAAACCAAACCATACAATCACTACTATCAAAGTTAGTTTTTATTTACGTTTGATTGATTGAAGTTCAGCTTGAATGGCTGCATTTATTTGAGTATAGTCAATTTGAGCAGTTGTGGGACTTGGAGAACCTGGAGGTCCTGGTGGTCCGGCTGAACCCTGCAAGAAATTATATGCATTTTATTCTTAAGTATAAATAACAATTAAACCATTACCCAGCCAGCAATGCTATGCAGGGCTCATGCAGGCCCGGCGAGGGCTGCCCGTATGGGACTCGTATCGATTTGGCCGCAGGCGCTGTAGTGGCCCCGTTTGGGCTAACCGCACGGGTTTAATTTGGCTTTCAGTTTTAAGCCGTAATCAAAAATTAAAACATGCAAATAAGGTAAGCTTTTTAATTATTTAAAAAAAGAAATAATTTGCATAAATAATTTGAACCACATGAAACTCGTGCGGTAAGCCCATGTGGGGCCACTGCAACGCCCGCGGCCAAATCGGTACGGGTCCCGTACGGGCAGCCCTTGCAGGGCCCGCATGAGTTTAAGCCCGTGGTTTAGAATTAGCGAATTAGCGAATTAGAAATAAAAACCAGAAGAAAATGAAAGAATAAATTAGTTTTGAAATCCATCCAAAAAAATTGGCTTGGAGCATAACACTTTTGCTTAAAAAGTTGACAGCGTGGTAAAGTGGGTTAAAGCGCCGTGACCGCGATTGACACGGTTGCAACTTTCTGTTGCGTCCTTGGGAAAACACTTTACGGCACTTTTTCTGCTTGGTGATTTTATTAAGCAGCTTTATGTTTTAGTCATATCTCTTTAACACTAAAAAAACTAATTAAAAAATTTTAACTGGGTAGCAATATCTTGGCATCTCCGGAAGCGGGCAGGGGTACTTGCTCTATGTACAGCGCCTTCAATGTTTTGCTACCAGTCAGGAGGATGCATATCGAGATGAAATGAAATGAACTTGGGACATTGCTGTAGTTCAATAACTTGATGCTTGTTAAACGCTTTTGAAAAGTGATGAATTTGCAAACAGCTTGATTTACGTTGAACAAGACGCGCACATATTTACGAGTTTTCTTGTATTCTCATTTTACTGCGTTTTTTTGCTATTTGTATTGTTGCAACAACTTCTACGTATTTTTTTTACATACTGAAAAAATGGAGGGGCCACTAATATTTGCCGCGAATGCTTAGTTTGGAGCAGCATCTCTTAATCCTCTGTAAATTTCTTGATTCTTTGGGGTAAACCAATGGGTCCCAAACTTTTTTAAAAACGGCGCCTTTTGAAAACTTATAAACACTCAGGCGCCCAAATCACCAAAAACTTACAATTAAATCATGTTTTATACAAAAGAATGGAGAAATTATTAAAATGATAATTAGAACTTTTAATGCGAGCTGTCAGCTTGCTACTTTGTATGCATTTTATTGATCTTGCAGTTCGGTGTTCGATATCGCATCACGCATTTTTTGTTCAACAACAATTTTTTTACTCAAAATTAAGTTAAAATCATCTTATAAAAATTTTTATAAAAATTGCAAACATTTTAGGAGCTTATTCATTTGTCAAAATGGGTTTACAACAATGCAAATCTTCGACAATAAATCGTACAGAAAAAATAAAGAAAGCGTTTTTATTGGAATTTACCGGAATAATTGTTGCCTCATTAAAATAAAAAGCTAAATTAACATCCACTCATCTAGCAGTTTCAGGTGAGTACCTGTTAGAAAGTTAATCCACCTCAGGTAATGTTCTTCATTAACGAAATTCCAAAAGTCATTTGAATTTTTAGATTCTAATTGTTCATGACTCGTTTCTATTTATTATCATTTTAATATTGCTTCTTCTTCATTAAATATTAATCTTCTTATCTTATATTGATTTGTTTTGCATAGTTAATTCCAAAAATCTTCCGATTTCTTGAACTATATATAATTTTTATTTGATTTTACTAATTATACAGGGTGTCCGTAAAGTTAGTATACAGTCTTACAAGTTACTATACAGTTTCATTGTATTATATGTAATAGTTTTTGTTACTATATAGTTTTATTGTATTATATTTAATATTTATTTTTTTTACAGGCCTATTTAATTAAGCATGCCACGCAAGCTAACTTTGGAAGAGCGCAAATTTATTTTGAAGCGATATTGGAAAACAGAAAACGCACAGGATGTAATTCGTGATTGGAATCATTATTTTAATACAGATCCTCCAACACGTTTGGCTATTTATAAACTTCGAGACAAATTTGATGATACTGGCTCAGTTGCCGATGCTCCGCGTTCTGGTCGGCCAAGTGTGTCCACTGAACAAAATTTGACTACAGTTGCTGAGGCATATGCCAGAAGCCCAAAGAAATCACTTCGCCGTGCTAGTGCAGAAATTGGTATCAAACGAACCTCTCTACGTAAAATACTCACGAAACTCCACATGAGACCATACATTTCGCGCCTAATTCACGGACTTCTTGAGGATGATCCTGATCGCAGGTCTCAGTTTTGCGAACAGTTCGTAAGGATGTGTGAGGATAATCCCACTTTCTTGGACGAGATTGTGTGGACTGATGAAGCCACGTTCAAACTTTCGGGACACGTAAATCGTCACAACTGTGTTTATTGGAGTGACACAAATCCTCAATTTACGATCACGTCCCAATTGAACCAGCCTGGAATAACTGTCTGGGCAGGAATATCGTCTGATGGAATTGTGGGTCCACAGTTCTTCGACGGAACTGTTACAGGAGAAAGGTACCTGGACAAACTGAGAAATGTCATCGTACCGGCATTGAAACAACGACCAGATTTCAATAACTTGTACTTCCAACAGGATGGACCCCCACCCCATTATGCTACAGTTGTCCGAAATTTACTGGATGAGACATTTCCTGATAAATGGATCGGCAGGCGAGGGCCCATTGAATTTCCTCCACGATCTCCAGACATAACGCCAATGGACTTCTTTGTCTGGGGAGTCATCAAAAACTCTGTGTATTCGAGAAAGCCAAGAAGTGTTGAAGATCTTCGACAATTTGTTATTGATGCATTTGCCAACCTTGATCGTGACTTGTGCACCAAAGTTTGTCATAGTGTGGTGTCACGTTGTCGAGAATGTATTAAAGCTGAAGGCCTCCAATATGAATATTTGTCATAGAAATTGTTTGCCTTGATTGTTACAGTCTTTTCGGATGTAACACATGTATTTTCTGAGATTTTTATAAACATAAAGGTGTTATTTCTTTTGTTACAAATAAATATTTTAATACAATATCTTACTGTACTGCAGGGTGTCTGTATAGTAACTTGTAAGACTGTATAGTAACTTTACGGACACCCTGTATATAAACGAGTGCTTCCAATACCTGGCTCTTTCCTAAACTGCGCTAAGATAAGAAAACTAAGTATAAATACTTGCTGTTTCACACTTATGTGCTTTCTTTCTCGAAAAGAAACATGTTTGATTTGATTTGCATAGTTCATACCAAAAATCTTCCGATTTCTTGAAACCCAATTGATTAAAGAAATTAAAGCGGATGTATCTGATGCGCTGTTTCAGAAGAGATTAACATTGTTGGAGGATACGTTTTGTCATTTAAATGAAGTAACAAATATTACAGACGCCGACTAAACAATTTTACATCAATTAATTTATATCATTGTTATAACGCTAATGTAGAATTTTTTAGTCTGCATTTACAATATTTGTATCTTTATCTAAACCAACGGTGCACAATCTACAGCCGTACGGCCGCATGAGGGCTAAGATAGTAATTTATGCGGTCGCGCAATTAAGTCAGGCGCTTAATTTATGGCAAATTTTACCTAAATATATTTCCTCCTTTTTTGCCACAAATAACATTATATAGTGCGTTTAGAAAGTCACTGCGCACCCGTTAATAACTAAATACAAATATTTTTGTTAAATAAAACAAGCGTGGTTTCAGTTGTAAATATCTAAGTTGATGAATAAAATTATCACATCGATTAAAAAGTTTTGTTTTTGATAAATTTTATTGTAAATTTGAATTTGAATTCGAATTTGAATCAGATTCTGCATTTAATACCAACGCCTCTTATACCCGTTTTATTTCGACGTCAAATATGGTTTTGTCAATAGAAGAAAGAATCTTTTTGGTCGAATGTATTTTCTGTCCTAATGATGAATATACTGATGAAGTGAAGACGGAGTTTTTAGAAAAATTGTTTTTACAATACGCTTAATACTATACATATCACAATCACAATATAATTAAAATCAAATTGTTATATACATATTGAAATATTAGGTGCACCGTGACTATTTGAATACACTATATTATACTCATGCTTTTTTGGTTCATATTTTGGTAGCCTGCAAATTGTCGGTGCTTATTTTATTATAAAATTTTATTATTAACCTATTGTAGTAATACAGTTTAAGATCACTAATTGTGCAAGCGTTGCTGCGAGTATGCAACATCTAATAAGTCATTAATAAAATCCTCCGCAAATTGTGCTTGAATAAATTAATCAAAAACTTGCTGCATATCTTTCCACTACTTTTCTTTGGTTGATGGAAACGGCGTCTATAAAACTTTTTATTTTATAAAGCAATTGTTAATTTCATAGAATTTCTTTTAACTTTATGGTGGCCGCAAGTTAAAACTAACTTTGTGACGCGAAAAGATTTAAACTAAAGCCAAAAGAATAGTTCATTGTAAAACCGAGTGAAAGCTTTGTCTAGCTGTAAACGTTTGATTTGTTTTGTCGTGTTTTCTGTTGTTTGAATGTTTTAATCATGTAAATAAGTTAAATAAATATGAATTTAAAAAAAATTCTAAATTCAGGATGGCTGCAATTCATTGAAATTGTATGGTATAAAATAGATAAATCAAACTTATACGAGTATTTACAATTTTATGGCTTCGCTTTCTATATTTTAGAACTCTACTTTCTGTATTTCTATTTAACTCCACTTTCTATATATTATGCATGCAGTATTGCGCTTGCATAAACTTTGTGCAAAGCCTAAAACGGTCGCATGCAGTAATAAGCAACAAGGGATACGCGACAAAATATTAAATGAGCGTTTAATATTATGCATTGAATACTTTTTATCCTAGCAATTTCACATTTTGTGTTGTAAATTTTTTCGGAAAATGATTTTGTTAACTCTTCGAGTTGTAAAATAGTTGCCACGATACAATCTTTATATTGGTATAATTTGGTTTTGAAATGCTTTATGTATGTGTTTGAAATTAAGAAAAATTAAATTTTTAACATGTATCGAATACTTATTGTCCCCACTTAAAAACAAAATTTCTGTTGGTTTTTCAGTGATAAATATAAGAATTGAATGACACTTTAAATTATCTATGTGGATATATATACATGTGTGTGTTTGTGTGTGTTTGTGTGTGTTTGTGTGTGTGTGTGTGTGTGTGTGTGTGTGTGTGTTTGTGTGTGTTTGTGTTTGTGTGTGTGTGTGTGTGTGTGTGTGTGTGTGTGTGTGTGTGTGTGTGTGTGTGTGTGTGTGTGTGTGTGTGTGTGTGTGTGTGTGTGTGTGTGTGTGTGTGTGTGTGTGTGTGTGTGTGTGTGTGTGTGTGTGTGTGTGTGTGTGTGTGTGTGTGTGCGTGTGTGTGTGTGTGTGCGTGTGTGTGTGTGTGTGTGTGTGTGTGTGTGTGTGTGTGTGTGTGTGCGTGTGTGTGTGTGTGTGTGTGTGAATGTAAGCCAACAATTAAGGTTAAACGATGAACGTTTAGCCTTCTCTGATTACTATTAACAGCTTCCCAGAAATGAGTCCTGATCAGGTTGTCTTTGCATATAGCAAAACCAAAATAGCGCGCCAGGGGTCGGGGTAGGTATTGCAGGGGCAGTTAAACAAACAGTGACATCCAAGTATTTACAATGTTGTCCTATTCTCATTTATACTACACTCATACAGTATGCTCCGAAGCGGCTCCTTCAATTCGCTTTGCCCAAAACTAAAAAAAAGAGAGGCACAGAAATAGTACGTGTCAACATTGGTATTTCATAGTTACTGTATATGAAACTACAAAATATAACAGCATAAATGTATTCATTATAAATAAAAAAAAATTAAAAAAAATTTTAACAAAAATAAACAAAAGAAAAAACCATAAACGTTTTCGGCTTGCCTCAGCCCTCTTCAGATAAATAAATGATTTAAGAAAAAAAAACAAAAACTATGTACTGTAATTTAAAAAGACGAAGTCAATGATTTGAGTGACGTAAACGTTTATGGCTTTTACTTTTGTTTATTTTTGTTAAAATTTCTGTTGGTTTTTCAGTGGTAGATATAAGAAATTGAATGACACTTTAAATTATCTATGTGGATATATATACACATAGATATTTACGTCACTCAAATCATTGACTTCGTCTTTTTAAATTACAGTACATAGTTTTTGTTTTTTTTCTTAAATCATTTATTTATCTGAAGAGGGCTGAGGCAAGCCGAAAACGTTTATGGTTTTTTCTTTTGTTTATTTTTGTTAAAATTTTTTTTAATTTTTTTTTATTTATGATGAATACATTTATGCTGCTATATTTTGTCGTTTTATGGATTAAGAAAACATTTTATTCTCTTCCTAAATTGTATTTATATGAAACTTGGGCTTTTAACCTTTGGGAATTTTCCCACTAATGGGGAATGACAGAGTTCCCGGTGGGAATCGATCGTTAACCGGTTTTCAATAAGTTACGAGATAAAAATTATTTATTAGTCATCAACTAATTTGGTAGCAATTTTAACAACAGTGCTTTTAATTTTTCTATTATGCTGTGTAAATAATGCATCAGTGCTTATAAACTGGTCAAACTGAATTATACGTCGAGAAGCGTTAGTCTCAAAATCAAGTGCAAATTGCTTAAATAAAAAGTACAGTAGATGCTGCAATTAAACTTGTAAGCTTATATAAGCGAGTGCTTTAAATACCTGGCTCTTTCCATAACTGCGCTAAGATAATAAAGCTAAGTACAAATATTTGCTATTTTACACTTATGTGCTCTCTTCCTCGAAAAGAAACATGTTTGATTTGATTTGCATAGTTAATGCAAAAAATCTTCCGATTTCTTGAAACCCAATTGATTAAAGAAGTTAAAGCGGATGTATCTGATGTGATCTTTCAGAAAAGATTAGCATTACAAACATATAGTAAGAATGGTCAAGTCAATCAACAAGCAAGTGTCGACAGACCTGTTTCGTCCTTATTAGGACTCGTCAGGGCACTACAGCTTGTTGTTGACCCCAGCTGAAAAAGTCGAAAACTTAAACAGCTGGCACAACTTTCTGTTTGTGGTTTTTACACCTCAAACATCCAGTTGTGGACCTGAACGCTGGGTAGGTAGTACAATGAAAACAATGTTCCACCAGCGCAACTGCAAAAGACACGGCTAAACCGCAAGGGCATACTGGCGGCGGTTCCGATATGCTAACCACATCGAGTTAGCTAACACGGATACGGGTTAAGACAAGCAAAACCTTGCAGTTAGGTAACTGCAGGGTTTTGCTTGTCTTAACCCGTATCCGTGTTAGCTAACTCGATGTGGTTAGCATATCGGAACCGCCGCCAGTATGCCCTTGCGGCTTAGCGGTGTCTTTTGCAGTTGCGCTAGTGGAACATTGTTTTCTTTGTAAGATTAGCATTGTTGGCGGATACGTTTTGTCATTTAAACAATAAGTTGCAGTGTTTAAGCTCGAATAAGAGGACACAAAGAAAAAAATTGTCGGATTAATAGCATTAGCAAAGCTTAAGCTCTGGAAAAAAAACAGAAAGTGTTCTGGCTAGAGCAGTTGTCACACTTCGTTCACAATTTTAATCGTAACGATGTAATTTATCCCCGTTAATAGTAATTCCTAGTGTTATTATAAGGGAAATAATTGCGTCTCTTTTAGCGCTGCCGTCGTATTATCCGATTCGCTCTATTGCTCGATATATGTATCTTTTTTTCTCTTTTTTTTCTTTGTATTGACGAAATATGTTTTTGACCAACGTCAATGTACTAGAAGGTTCGCGTATATGCCACTTGATTCGAGCGTAACGATCTCTCCAGGGGGTTCTGCCTAAATCTCGAATTTACGAGAAAGTTTACGTCACGTGATTTTGGTTTCTATATAAAGCCCATGTTTTAGCGAATTATTAAGATTAGATGTGATTTTGAGATGACTCGAGTGAAAGTAATTTGGTTGGGCGCGGGAGGCCCATTAGTTTTTATATTAGTCGTCGAGTGTTGAATTTATTTTGTGCCAGTGGTTGGCAGTTGTATTCTACAGAGGTAGAATTATTTGTGTTAATTGAGTCGAGTTACAGTGTTGATTTCGCTTTGCAGTTTGGCAAAGCGTGGAATAGAAGTTTGGTCAGATGTGATTTTTGTAATACATTCGTTCTTATTAGAGACAGTGGTCTCTGTTTGTTGTGAAGAAAAATCTTCAGCGAAACCAATCCGAGCTTTTGTTAAACCAACTGTAGAAACCGTCAGGCTCATAGCAAGACTATTTCTTGAGCCGGAATAAAATAAAATTTAGACACAGGTTTGTTTCAGCGCAGGTATTCGGGTTACCTAGCTCAACTGGTCCTTTGCGATTCCCGAACAAAGTTTGTGACACCAGTGTTTCAAATATACTCAGTAAAATCTATTTAGATTTTTATATTGACAATTTTCTAGAACAGTTTTTCTCAAAGTGATCCACTTGGATCTCTAAGGAGGAATTCAAAATCTCAAGGGAGGAAAAATTACTAAGAGAGTAATTGGGGCGAAATTTGAGAATCTTGGTACAATGCAAATTAAGCCAAAAATCGGTACGTCCTTCGTAATCATAGACGTACCAGCCCGGTGGAGTAGGGGGAAAGTAAGATTCCTATTTTTTGGAACAAAAATCAAGAAAACCAAAAAACATATAAAGTAAAGGCTTTTTTTTGAGGTCACTACTTTTTAGAGACAAAAGTTAAAAAATCCGAAACGCTTTCAAACTGAGACACTTTTGGCTTAGAAATCTTTAAAAAAGCTATTTTTTAAATAACTTTAAAAAGGCATATAAAAATTGTTATATGTCTTTCCACTACTTTTCTTTGGTTGATGAAAACGGCATTTATAAAACTTTTTATTTTATAAAACAATTGTTAATTTCATAGAGTTTCCTTTAACTTAATGGTGGCCGCAAGTTAAAACTAATTTTGTAATGCGGTCGACAATAACAAAAAAGTTGTGCGCCATTGATTTAAACTAAAGTCACCATATACTAATTCATTATGAAATCGAACGAGAGCTTTATCTAGCTGTAAACGTTTGATTTGTTTTGTCGTGTTTTCTGATGTTGAAATGTTTTAATCATGTTAATAAATTAAATAAATATAAATTAAAAAGAAATGCTAAATCCAGGATGGCTGCATTCCAATGAAATTGTATGGTATAAAATGTATAGATAAAATTAATATACAATTTTATGGCTTTACTTTCTATATCGTAGAATTACGTACATCAAACAACGCTTATCAAGTTTTTAAAACGTTTTAAGTGACCACGCTGGAATAGGTTAATTCATTTACTCTCAAAAACGTTTAACAAAAGCTAAACTTTTCAATAAGTTTAACAGTTGATTGGGCTTTATATTTTTTACTCAAATAGACAAAATGTACATAATCAAACATGACTAGTGCAGGCTAAATAGTTTATAATGATTTACAATCAACGATAAGTATTAACATGTTTCTTTGTTTATTGATTTTTATGACACTAACGTACAAGTGTGGACCAGGTCTTGTGATTTATTTACAAATTTAAGCAAGAGTGATTTCACATAAAGGAACACAATTTTGGAAAAAACTGGGATAAACGTTAAACATTCCATTATATATCCCTCCAGGTTTGAAATCGACATGGATCATCACTTTCGTGAAGCCACTTTTGTTTTTAGGATGATCGAGATTCCACCGAGCAAATCCTCTTCTTCCGTTTCTCAACCTTACTATTCCGTTTCCCTGCATCGAAAATACAAAGTAATACTGCAGTCGATGTTGCCTGCGAGTCAGGAGGATTAATAGATAATGTGATGTAATAATCAATGACAATAGGTAAGAGTAATTAAGATAAGCAGTAATTTTCGAATGAAATTAGTTTTTTAAATTACCCAAAATTTAGCTGAGTAGTTGAAATTTTTTCAATATTGATCGAAATTATCAATATTTGTTCGTCTTTTGCTTCAAATTTGCTTTGTTGTTAATGTTGTAGCAATTCAACATGGATGTAACGCTAACTACCCGTGATGAGTTTATGGTTTTAAAAACTTTGAAAAAATTTTAGATACTCACACATTATCCCAATTATACAACTCGATCGCAAAACGAAAAAAAAAAAAAAACTTTTTAAAACATTTCTTTGCAACAATAAATTCTGTAATTAAAGTCAAGCAGCTCAGCTGTGAGTCTTCAGGTCAAAGCTACTGAACTAGAAGTAACAAATATTTAAATTTTGTAGTGGTTAATTGTAAAAGGCAGATTTTAAAATAAAGAATTTTAAATAAAAAAATAATTTAAATAAACGATTTTACGGAATTTCATTTTACTTTGACGCCACGAAAAACTATTGGCCACAACATGTCCTAAAAAGTCTTTTGAAGACCAAAATGTTATCGTTAGTAGTATATGAAATGAATTTTGGTGTCAATTGTGACGTCATCAAAGCTGGAGCGCTGGAGCGCGATGGAGCACTCCAGCGCTGACGTCATCATCCCGCTTACGGTTCCGAACCCTAGACTCCATAAACCAAGGTCCAAACCCTATCTTTTAATGTTTCAAATCAATTTAGTTTCAAATTAATATTAATAAGTTCTAAAAGAAAAAATAAAATTAATAAGTTCTAAAAGAAAAAAAAAAAAAATTTATTCTATTGAAAACGATTTTAAGTTCTAGTCAGTTACGACGTATTTCGTGAACGTCATTTCCTGTTCTGAATCGTATCAATTTGACCTTAAGTAAACTCTAAGTCCAAAAAAGCGATTTAATTTTTCTAACTTTAATCTCAAAGGCAATATTGGTGCACGTTTAAGCATTAATTTTTGTTAGACCTTTGTTGAATTTTTCTTGAAAACCTTAATTTTTGTCATACCTAAACTCAATTTTTCTTGACAGCCTCGATTTTTGTTATACGTTTGTTCAATTTTAAAACTTTTTTCTCTAAGCAATTTTAACTTTTGTTATACTTATGCTCAATTTTTCAAAAAATTTTTCTTACACAACCTTGTTTTTTGTCATAACTATCTTCAATTTTTTCTTGACAAATTCGATTTTTATTATTCCTTTGTTGAAATTTTAAAAGTTTTTCTTTAGACAACATTGATTTTTGTTACACATTTGTTTAATTCTTCAAACACTGCGATTTTTAGATAACTATTTTAATTTTTTTTTTCTAAACAAGTTTGATTTTTGCTATACCCTTGTTGAATTTTTTCAAACTTTTCTTTGTCAACCATGATTTTTATTATACTTTTGTTGAATTTTTAAAAGTTTATCTTGATTTTTGTCATTCCTATCTTCAATTTTCTCCTATACAAGCTTGATTTTTGTTACTCCCTTGTTAAATTTTTTTTTCTTGACAACCTTGATTTTTATTATATCTTTGTTGAAATTTTAAAAGTTTTTCTTTAGACAACCTTGATTTTTGTTACACGTTTCTTTAATTCTTCAAACATTTTCTTAGTCAACCGTGATTTTTAGATATCTATCTTCAATTTTTTCTTGACAACCTCAATTTTTGTTAAACCTAACATTAATTTTTCTTGTCAGCCTTGATTTTTGTCATACCTATGTTTAATTTTTTTTAACAATCATGGTTTTTGTCATATCTTTGTTTAATTTTTCTCTAATCAACCTTGATTTTTGTCATACCTTTATTTAATTTTTCTTAACAACCTTGATTTTTCTCGTAACTATCTTCAATTTTTTTAACCAACCTCAATTTTTGTCATAACTTTGTTTAGTTATTTCTTGACAACCACAATTTTTGTCACATCTATCTTTAATTTTTCTTAACAGTCTTGATTTTGTCATGCCTTTTTTAATTTTTCTTAAAAGCCTTAATTTTTGTCGTAAATATCTTCAATTTTTTCTTAACAACCTCGATTTTTGTTATGCCTTTGTTTAATTTTTTCTTGAAAACCTTAATTTTTCTCATGACTATCTTGAATTTTTTCTTAACAATCTCGATTTTTTGTCGTATCTTTGTTTAATTTTTTCTTGAAAACCTTAATTTTTATAACTATCTTCAATTTTTTCTCGGCGATCTTGATTTCTTTCATACCTTTGCTTATTTATTTCTTGACAACCTCGATTTTCATCATACTTATCTTTAATTTTTCTTAACAACCTTGAGTTTTGTCATAACTTTGTTTAATTTTTTCTTGAAAACCTCATTTTTTATAACTATCTTCGATTTTTTTTTTCGGCGATCTTGATTTTCTTATATCAGGTTTAATTTTGTCTTGGTAACCATGATTTTTGTCATACCTTTGTTTAGTTATTTCTTGACAACCTCGATTTTCGTCATACTTATCTTTAATTTTTCTTAACAACCTCAATTTTTGTCATAACTTTGTTTAATTTTTTCTTGAAAACCTTAATTTTTTTTATAATTATCTTCGATTTTTTTTCTCGGCGATCTTGATTTTCTTATATCTAGGTTTAATTTTTTCTTGGTAACCTTGATTTTTGTCGTACCTTTGTTTAATTATTTCTTGACAACCTCGATTTTTGTCATAACTTTGTTTAATTTTTTCTTGAAAATCTTAATTTTTTTATAACTATCTTCGATTTTTTTTCTCGGCGATCTTGATTTTCTTATATCTAAGTTTAATTTTTTCTTGGTAACCTTGATTTTTGTCATACCTTTGTTTAGTTATTTCTTGACAACCTCGATTTTTGTCATACTTGTTATCTTTAATTTTTCTTAACAACCTCGATTTTTGTCATAACTTTGTTTAGTTTTTTCTTGAAAACTTTAATTTTTTTATAACTATCTTCGATTTTTTCTCGGCGATCTTGATTTTCTTATATCTAGGTTTAATTTTTCTTGGTAACCTTGATTTTTGTCATACCTTTGTTTAATTATTTCTTGACAACCTCGATTTTTGTCATACTTGTTATCTTTAATTTTTCTTAACAACCTCGATTTTTGTCATAACTTTGTTTAATTTTTTTCTTGAAAACCTTAATTTTTTTTTTTATAATTATCTTCGATTTTTTTCTCGGCGATCTCGATTTTCTTATATCTAGGTTTAATTTTTCTTGGTAACCTTGATTTTTGTCGTACCTTTGTTTAATTATTTCTTGACAACCTCGATTTTTGTCATAACTTTTTTTTAAGTTTTTTCTAATCAACCTCGATTTTTGTCATACCTTTATTTAATTTTTCTTAACAACCTTGATTTTTCTCGTAACTATCTTCAATTTTTCTTAACCAACCTCGACTTTTGTCATAACTTTGGGTAGTTGTTTCTTGAAAACCTTAATTTTTCTCATAACTATCTTTAATTTTTTCTTAACAACCTCGATTTTTGTCATACCTTTGTTTAATTTTTTTTGAAAACCTTAATTTTTATAACTATCTTCATTTTTTCTCAGCAATTTTGATTTTCTTATATCTAGGTTTAATTTTTCTTGGTAACCTTGATTTTTTTTCATACCTTTGTGTAGTTATTTCTTGATAACCTCGATTTTTGTCACACTTATCTTTAATTTTTCTTAAAAACCTTAATTTTTGTCATACTTTTGTTTAAGTTTTTTCTAATCAACCTTGATTTTTGTCATGTCTTTGTTTAGCTTTCTCTCGACAACCTTGATTTTTGTCATTACTATCTTCAATTTTTTCTTAACAATCTCGATTTTTGTCATAACTTTGTGTAGTTTTTTCTTGAAAACCTTAATTTTTTTATAAGTCTCTTCAATGTTTTCTCGACGATCTCGATTTTCTTATATCTAGGTTTAATTTTGTCTTGGTAACCTTGATTTTTGTCATAACTTTGTTTAATTATTTCTTAACAACCTCGATTTTTGTCATACTTATCTTTAATTTTTCTTAAAATCTTGATTTTTGTCATACTTTTGTTTAAGTTTTTTCTAATCAACCTTGGTTTTTGTCATACCTTTATTTAATTTTCTCGGTAACTTTGATTTTTCTCGTACCTAAACTCAATTTATTTTTTTATAAATAACCTCAATTTTTGTCACACCTTTGTTAAATTTTTTTGAAAACTTTAATTTTTGTCATAACTATCTTTAATTTTTTCTCAACAACCTCGATTTTTGTCTTATCTTTGTTTAATCTTTTCTAATCAATCTTGATTTTATAACTATCTTTAATTTTTTTCTAGGCAACCTTGATTTTTGTACTTCTGTTCAATTTTTCAAAAATTTTTCTTAGACAATCTTGGTTTTTGTTACACCTATCTTCAATTTTTTCTAGACAAATTCGATTTTTGTTATACTTTTGTTCAATTTTTCAAACTTTTTTCTTTCAACAATTTTGACTTTTATATAGTAAGAATGGTCAAGTCAATCAAGAAGCAAGTGCCGACAGACCTGTTTCGTCCTTATTGGACTTGTTATACTTATGCTCAATTTTTCAAAATACTTATGCTCAATTTTTCAAAAGTTTTTCTTAGCCAACTTTGATTTTTGCTATACCTTTGTTTAATTTTTCTTGGTAACTTTGATTTTTGTCATAACTATCTTCAATTTTTTTTTTTTTCTAATAAATCTCGGTTTTATTATACCTTTGTATTTTAATTATTTATTTTTTAACAATCTTGATTTTTGTTATAACTTATTTCAGTTTTTTTTTTTTTTTTTCTAAACAAACTTGATTTTTTGTATCACCTTTGTTGAATTTTTAAAAGTTTTTCTTTAAGCAATCTTGGTTTTTAGATATCTATCTTCAATTTTTTTCTAGGTAAGCTTGATTTTTGCTATAGTTATGTTCAATTTTTCAAAAATTTTTTTTAGTCAACCTTGGTTTTTGTTACACATATCTTCATTTTTTTCTAGATAAATTCGATTTTTGTTATATCTTTGGTTAATTTTAAAGCTTTTTCTCTAAGCAATTTTGTGTTTTGTTATACTTATGTTTAATTTTTCAAAAATTTTTCTTAGTCAACCTTGATTTTGGTTATACCTTTATTCAATTCTAATAGCTTCTCTTGGTAACCTTGATTTTTAGATATTTATCATTTTTAATTTTTTTTCTTGACAACCTTGATTTTTGTTATATTTATGTTCACTTTTTCAAAAATTTTTCCTAGGAAGCTTGATTTGAAAATACCTATATTTAATTTTTTCTCAACAAATTTGATTTTCGCTACACCCTTGTTGAACTTTTCAAAATTTTTCTTTGTCAACCATGAATTTTGTTATGTTTTAAAAGTTTTCTTTAGACAACCTTAATTTTTGTCATTCCTATCTTCAATTTTCTCCTAAACAAACTTGATTTTTGCTACACATTTGTTCAATTTTTTTTCAAAAATTTTCTTAGTCAACCTTGATTTTTAGATATCTATCTTTAATTTTTTCTTGACATCCTCAATTTTTGTTATACGTTTGTTTAATTTTTCTTGGCAACCTTGATTTTTGTCACACCATGTTTAATTTTTTTTTAAACAATCTGGATTTTTGTCGCACCTACCTTCAATTTTTCTCTAAACAACCTTGGTTTTGTGATACTTTTGTTTAATTTTTCTTAATAACCTTAATTTTTATCTTACCTAACCTCAATTGTTTTAGACAAACTTGATTTTGTTATATCATTTTTTCTTGGTAACCCTGAATTTTTTCATAACTTTGTTTAAGTTTTTTTCTTGTCAACCTTGATTTTACTTATGTTTAATTTTTCAAAAATTTTTCTTAATCAATCTTAATTTTTAGATACCTGCATTCGATTTTTCTCTAAGAAAGCTTGACTTTTAGACAGCTTTATTCAATTTTAAAACTTTTTCTCTTAGCAGCCTTGAATTTTGTTATACCTAACCTCAATTTTTTTCTAACAACTTGTTTTTTGATATAAGCTTTGTTCGATTTAAAAAAAAAATTTTCTAATCAACCTTGATTTTGTTATACTTTTGTTTAACTTTTTTCTTGGCAACCTTGATTTTTATTATACTTATCTTCAATTTTTTTACAGAGGCAAATATTTCGACTTTTGCACGGTTCAAAAATTCTCATTTTACTTAGTTTTTTCTTTCCAAAGTGAAAAGAGTCGCATTAAAGCCTTTAGTTTAACTAAATATCGATTTGTTTGTTTTAAATACTAAACAACAACACAAACATTTCAAAGTAAACTAACAAAAAGTTGACTAATCAAGTTTATTGAATTCATCTCTTCATTAAAAGATATCAATTTTTGACTTAAACAGTTTTTTTTCACCTTGTAACTTAAATAATTTCAATCTACTTTACATTAAAAAGGTGTATAACATTACAAAATTTCACAAGATTTTCTCAAGTTGAAACCGTCTTGATTGAAAAATATCAAATTTGGCGTTAAAAGTTGTTCGATTTGCAAATCAATGTATGTTTTTAACAACTGTTTATTCATTATGCAACCTAAATGTGATGCTTTAAATTAATTTTACGATAAAAATCAGTCAACCTTACAAATCTTACCTAGTTGAAACCGTTTGTGCCTCAAAAAATCAGAAACAAATTGCTCCATGTCATCATCACCAACCCATACAATCTAGTTAATTTTACAACTATTTTGCTTATTTTTGTTGACATTCAGGTGTCTGTTTTTAGCTTTTGTTTAAGACATTGTTTCTAATTTTTAATTTTAAAAGGGTTCTTGTCAAAATTTGGTTATTGTGGTTATTTTTAACGGTGAAACGTGTGAACTTTTGACGGTTTTTTCTATGTTGGTTTAATATCACTAGTTTCAGAGAATAAGAAATAAGTGATTTAAAATATTCTGAAGTATGTAGAAAAATTACAAAATACGTGATAAAACAGAACAAAGTAAAATTTTCATAATGGTAAAAAAAATGTCTTACCAAACGCGTATTGCTGTGTTTTAAGTCAATTTCATCATCCTTTAAATACGGAACTTCGCTCTACACGACAATAAAGAATTCGATTACACAATTTGTCCACGTCAAAAGTTCACACGTTTCACCGTTAAAAATAACCACAATAACCAAATTTTGACAAGAACCCTTT